>JASDQU010101359.1:77774-103177 GCA_032191745.1 Picea mariana | reverse complement strand
AAATATATTAATCAATCTTGTGGTCCAAAACCCATGACTAGGGTTGACATCAATGACAACAACCAATCTTCCAACAATGTATCCTCGACATTCATTAAACCAAAAGGAATTTTCACATACATGAAAGTACCCCAAGGTGTAGTAAATATTGTTTTTTCTTGATCATCAGGGTGGACTAAAACTTGATTGTAACCATAAAAACCATCTAATAGAGAAATTCTATTGGACCCAACTACCTTCTGCAAAATATGATCCATTTTGGGCAAGGGGGAGTTGTCTTTGAGAGAGAATTTATTATGGTTTCTTAAATCAATGCACGGTCTGATTTCTCCACTCTCCTTCCTGGTTGGAACTAAATTTGATACCCATTTAGAAAATATTAATGGGACAATGATTTTAGCATCATACATCTTTTTTATTTCTTTTTCAATCAGAGGCATCAACCTTGGTTTAATCCTCCTAAGTTTTTGTTTAAAAGGATTTTGGTCTTCTTTTATGGGAATTTTATGTTGTATAATGCTAGTGTCATAAGATTTCAAATCTCCATAACTCCATGCAAAAAACATCTATAAATTCTCTAAATACTTCTATATATTTTTGTGTTTGAGTAGGAGGTAAATATTTAGACAGTTTAATCATCTTTGTTTTTTTTTTAATTCCTATGATGAATTCTTCAACTTCCTTTCCAGTAGGTTAAATTTTAGGTTTTTTGGCCACATCAACAAAATCAAACAACTCTTCCAAAGGGACTAACCCTCTAGGAAGAATATTATCTTTCAATTGAAAAATGTCCAGATCTTCTTGTTTTTTATTTATTTCTTCTAAAACTATATTATCTACATTATATTTTTCATCATGGCAACTAACATCTATGTTGGCACATTCAAATTCATTCTTTGATTGTAATAAATTTTCAATTTGTTCATCATTTCCAAAAACTTGCCAATACTTGATGTTGTTTGGGACAGTAGGTCTGCACTTCACTTCAAGTATGTACTGGTGATTAGGATGAAATGGTATCTTACAAGTAGTTGTTGAGGTAGCCAGACCATCAACAAGAATGTTTTGGTCTTTGGGAATGGCTAGCAAGTCATATTCAGTAAAGCATTCCAGAAAATCTAGGACAACATTTATGTAGGATCTCAATATTGGTTGTTTTGCAAAATATTCACCTTTGATCTGTTTTATTATCAGCTCAAAATCACCACTAATTGAAATTATCATAGCACCAAGCTTCTTTAAAAGTTGCAAACCTAGCATTAAGGATTCATATTCATCTATATTGTTGGTACACTGAAAATTTAGCTTGTAGAAATGACCTTCTGTATGATTTGTTTTTGAATTAGAAACCCACACACCAACACTTGATCCTTCCTTACTAACAACACCATCAAAGTCTAAACTCCACAGAAATTCCTCTTGTTTCCCAGATTTCATCATTATTGTTTCATTTTCTTCAGAAGTTATTTTTTCTTCTTCCATGTTACAAACATCATCTTCTAAATTGGCAATATGTCTTTCCATATCTCCATCATTGTACAAAATAAAAGAGTTAAGGTCTGAATGAACAAAATATAAGGGATAATTGTGTGGTTTATCCTAACTACTGACCATGTATTTCATTAGTGTCTCACTATATAGACTCCTATGTTGACCAAATAATGGGATGGTGGCATATGACATGTCCATTTGAAGGGTACCTTGTAACTTGGCTCCCCATGAGAGAGACAGTAACATGTCATATTTAGGGGTTAGTATCCAACAACTATGTCCATTACCATACTCTTGGCTGGTATTTCTGCTAAAGTAACACATAAATATTTGATAAGACCTATGCATTTTACTTTACTTGAATCAAAAGAATATAAATCTGTGTATGGTCTAGTGATATCAAGTCCTAATTTTTCCATAACAGCCTTAGGCATAAGGTTGTGGGAAGCACCAGAGTCCAGCATGCCATTGTACAAAGTTTTGTCATGAATGTTTAAACTCATGTAAAATGGAGTTACAACACCACTTTCAAATTTTACATAAACTTCATGCCCAAATAATAATTTTGGTTGATCACCAGCAATATTTATTGTATCTGTACCTAACTCTATGTTCCAATATTTTATCACTTGTGATCTATAAGAATTCTTATTCATTAACTTTGTTAGAGGAATGGGTATCTTGAGTTTTGCCAATTCACTTTCCAAGTTGAATGAGGTTTGAGTTTTATTTTGGTTTAAAATTTTTGATTTTTGAACAACATTCTTTTGTGAAGTGTCTTTGGGTTGGTTGGTGGAGGGAACATCAGTTTGAGTTGTTTTTGAGACAAAATCATATGTTCTTTTGGTTGAGACCTCTGATTTTTTTTAAGGGGGGCTATGAGAAACTTTCTTGGCAGGTGTGTCTATTGTCTTTCTAAAGTCATGAGCTTTCTTAGTTGGATTATCATTAGACTTCTTACTTCTCAAGTTACACTTCCTATGAACTTCCATGATTTCATTTTCAAAAGCTTGTTGCTATGATTCTTCCTCATCAATTTCTATTTGCGACAGAAGGAAAAGGTCATGTTCTCTTTGAGTAAGAAATATAGAATCATTATCATTTATTCCCATTAAATGAATGTGAACATCATCAAGTCCCTCAATTGTTTCTTCCCCTTCAGCAACATAATTTTCTTAAAAACGGGGCCTAATCTATTTATATGGCCCTCTTTGTTCTCCTTATTCTCTTTGTCTAATTTGGGGTGGATTTCTCCTAAAATTATGATTTTTGAATTGGGGACCAGGTTGATTTTCTCTTGGTCGAGTCTTATCAATGATGTTTAATCTTTCCATCATCTTTTCCATGGTTCTGGATAAGGAGTCTATTTTAGCATCAATGAAAGAAATAGATGGTTATTTTTTGATAGTTACTCTCCTCTCTGTTCTTTGTCTAGCTCTCTTAGCTAACATATTTGCCTCTACACTCACAACACATCTTTGCATTTCATCCAAAGTTGTAGGGTTTGTTTCTCTCAATTTCTAAGACATGTTAGCATCAAAACCATCAAGGAATTTGATCAAATCTAAACCTTGGGGAGGTTTAATGTTTGTTGGAATTACATTATAAATATTATTAAATCTAGTGCAATGATCCTCTACACTTTCCCCTTGGTTTATTTTAATACTTTCATATTCAGATAAGAATTGAAGTGGATTTTTCTTGACTTCCCATCTATTGAGTAATGATTGGTGAGAGGAAGTGATGTCATTCAGGATAGTAGTTGGTAAGGATTTGAACTATTTCCTAACTTCTCCATTTAATATTTGCGAAAACAATCTCATTTTGACATCTTCTTCATCAACTTCTTGCAGGTCAAAGAAGTCATTCATCTTGTCAACATATTGTTGTTTAATCATATTTCCAGTACCATCAAACTGAGGGATTCTAGTTTGATAATCCTAGGGCATATTTTGTAAGGGAGCATCCAAAATGAGGGGAGCATATCTTGCTACCATGATTGGTGGAGGAGGATGGATAGTAGGAATTCTTGTGACAGGATGGATCACAACCCTTTGAAGTGGTTGGAGAAGTGATGGAAAATATGGAGGATACAGGGCTAGAAGATATAGGATGAATTGATTGAGGATTGATAGATGATGCAAATATGATCAGGGAAGAAATCTCAATAGAAGGTTGAATGCATGCATTATGCAAATATTGATCAAAGACTGATGCTAGATCTTGTAACTTATCAAAATTTTGAAGGATTTTTCGATCAAGATTTGATCGAGGAGAGTGTCTTTCAGGTGTATTAGGTTGGAAGATATCTTGATCTAAAATTGTTTCATGCACAAAGCTATCGGATTTGGTCATGAATAGACTATGCTCAAATGGTAGATCAAACTAGATGTCTTGGATTGTGACAAACGTCTTTGGAAGGGAGATTTCCCTAGGAGGACGACTACTACTCCCTTGAATTTCTGCTCAACTTCTTTTTCTAATCCATTTTTCAGGGTTATCTACTACTTTTATAGGTTCTGGATCAGGATGAGATCTGGTGTGAATTCTTTTTGGAGCCAGAACTTAAACTTAAAAATAAAAACTAATTTATTATTTATAAATTTTTACAACCTATGAAAATTTATCTCTTAAGATTTAGATCTTTGATTGTCAAGAAATAAAGTTTTCTTCCTTTGGGAATATATTTTATAAAGTTAGAAAATTTATCCTTCACCAGTATGGTCACCACTATGCTATCACTCTGTAATTTCCATAGGTTGTAGAAGACAAGAAAGAGGTAACTACCAAACCACTCTGGAAGCTGGGATCTAGCCTTGCCAGCTTCAGAAAGGGATCTCTCTATAGGATTTAGATTTGTTTGAGTTTTGAGTGTTAGGATAGTTATGAAATTTCAGTGTTTGTTTGTTTGAAATATATGGCTGAATGAATGCTTAATTTTCCATTGGGATATGGGGTCTGTACTTAAAGATAAGGACCTGCTTCAGTTTTTTATAAGGTTTTCTCCACAGGGAAGGGTAGTGAAATTGTTGGATCTATTTGAATCAAATGAAATGAATAAGAGGAAAAGAGGAGGAAATTCCACGAAGTAGAAGAGAAGTTAAGAATTCCTTCACTTAGTTTCAGATGAACAACATAAAGATCATTGAAAAACTAGAGACAGAGTATAATGAAATAAATTATGTTCTTTAACTTTATTTTAATGATTAGAATTTGAAACACATGCAATGATTACAAAGAATAGAAAAACATTTGACAAAGAGAGAAATCACATCACCAACAATCTGACACAAGAATCCTTTGAATAAGCCTCTTTTATTAATGGTCGATCCTTTGAAAATTTACACAATATCTCTTGGGTGAAAAAATCAACCCATGATACTTCTAAGAGAGAAGTATATATACAACTATTTACAATAGATCCTATCATAAAAGATCAGGATATTATGGAGGAATATCTAACTAACAAAATCTCTAAATACAAAATGTAGGGATTTTGCAAATTTGCTCGGATCTCTGTTGTTGATTTAGTGGAAGTGGGTGATGACTCATCTCTTTGACTTTGGCTAGCTGCTGCTCCATGCTGATTAGAACACCAAAATTTTCTCTATTCAAGTTATGTGCATAGATCTTCCCATATATTTTTAGTTGGGATGGAAATCTTGAGTAATTTCTTGTATATCTCATCCATCTATGTGTATTTGGAAAACATAGGCTTAGTGATGAAGATATGCTTAATTTCATGTTGTATGCTTAAGTCTAACTGTAGTGTCTTCAGGAATTTTGACAAGTAATGCTTCCCCGTATCCCAACAAAATTTGAACTGTCCTTTGCCACTGTGCTCGTTTTCTGCTTGTAATCAGACAAAGTGATCAATTTGTCATTCAGTACTAACAATTGAGGAAGCCCTTTCTTGTGTAGCACTCCAAAATTACTGAAGAGCCTATGCACACCTATGTCCATCACTTGAGCCTTTTCTTGGTTAGTACCTTCTTAATCTCAAGGATGGTTTCAGTTCTATCCTCAATCGCCAGTTCTTCTAACTCTTGTTTATTTTTGGAGTTTAGAAATATGATAAGTTCAGTGGCTTTTGTGCGTCTTTCTCCAAATTATTCATTGATGCTTTCAATTGCTCCCCTGGATTTCTGTACTAATTCCTTTTTCTAAAAATTGATTTGTATGGAGGGCCATATTTCTGACATGGATTTTTTGATATATATCCACATGTATATCCTAGATTGGGCTAAAGTATTTTCCATGGTAGTCTCTTTCCCTAATTGTTGTAATTGTTGATTAAGCCTTTGAGATTTATGCATCTCTTCCTCATGACTGCCCTAGAACAATCATTTCAATTCCTTCAATGTCTTTACCTCTTCATGTAATTTTATGATTTCTTCCCCTTGTATGGACATAACTTCCATGGATTTTACAAGTTGGTCAGATGCATCTGAAACTTGTACTGGGACTGTTGATGGGATTTTTGATGGAATTTCTACTGAAAGTTATGTTGATGTGGACCCTTCTGCTTTTATTATCCCTATTAGAGGCACTGTATCCAGTGGGATCATGGCCATCCGCACATTTTTCTCCTTTTATTTTATCATTTTGTCCATTTCTACTTCTATTTCCCTTATCTGTGCATTTTGTTCCATGATTAACTTTAAAATCTCTTCCTTGTGGCCTTCAGTCTCAGCCACTTCTTTGGCTTGTGAATATTCTATAATTGGAAGCTTCAACTACTTTCTAAGATATGATATATCAACATTCTTCTTCTTTAACAACTCCTTTGTTGCCTTGAAATTTGTTGGGCATACCCAATCTTAAGAACCAATTCTTCTAATGATTTTATTTTGTTATCCTTGGCCAAAGAAGAAATATTCTCAAGCTTCAGTTGGTACTGGATATTGTTTAGGGATACCTAAAATTTAGAGGAATTCATTGAGGTATTTTTCAAAGTTGAGAATATCATTTGTCATATCTTCCTATGCATATCCATCTAGTCCACTGGATGGACATCTTTTACATCAAATTCAAAGGCAGTCTTTTTGTAGTCTGCAGTTGTTCTTGGATGGGGTACTTTTGCTTGTAGGAATTCCATTTGCATTATTCCTCTTTCTGTGTTAAAATATGACAATAATTTGTGTTGAGAAGTGGAGGTTTTCTTCCATAATTGAGCATAGGTGTTGTTTTTTAGGAGCTCATTCCTTTGCTTGATTTGTTTATATTTGTCAAAAATATTTGTCTCTTTTTTCCCATGAGATGGTTCAACTGTCAGAGTAGTGTCTGGGTTTTTTTGAGATGTTGGTGATGATGGAGAAACTGTAACCAGACTGTCTTAATGGGTTGAAGTGTGTGGTCCCTCCAATACTATGGTGGAATGCACTTCTCCCTCCTCGAGTAAATATGCTCTATGACTGGTTTTATTCCTCTTTCTTTATACTTTGAAATCCTTAGCTGATACCTCTGTGACTGAAGGAGAAACTTCCTTCCTTGATATCTTCTCTACTTGATTTTGGGGTGTATTATTCTGTCAAGTGGTTACAGGGATATGTTGTTATTTTGGTTCTTGCAATGTATTCTCATGCCACTTTATCTGGTTCATATATCTTTCCACCTATGGCCTCTATGTGTTAACATAAGGAGTTCTCCTTTTTTTTGTTCTGAGTTCAGAAATGACACCAAATGGGTCATATTCCCAAGTGGAACTCTGAGGAAGCCTCATTTATTTCAAGAGGTTATTTTCTCCTTTTCTTGCCGATCTGTTATTGTAGATGAAAGGTCCAACCTGGGTTTTGATTATGAGTTATGACTTCTTTTCTGTGGCAACAAAGTGAATATCATCTGAATTCACCAGTTGCCTTATGTATTCTAGTGCAAAATCCTCACTGGGAGGTATTTGGCAAAATTTATAAGGAGGAATCTCACTCCCATATATCCTTATTTATGTATGGTTTTGGTATAAATACCAATACCCTGACCTAGCTTGATCAGATATGTGCAATACCTTTTAAATTTATTCACTCATCCTTGGCTCTGTGTTATGGTTCAACATACGAACAACTGGGTGAATGAACTGATCTATGAAGTCCTTGAAGATGAGATCTATTGAATTTTTCCTCACCAATGAGGTCCATTGTGTCATTGGTTGTGGGATTCCTTCCTGGTTTAATTTTTGAAGTGCACAGGGAAAATTGTCTCACTGGTAGAGAAAAAACATGTAGACCAAAACTGAAGAGTATCTGAACATCCCTTCAGTTGGAAACCTGAATAACTGATCATGAATATTATCATCCAGAAATTGATTGAAGTTGAATTTAATGTAAACTCTTTCTTCTGTAGAAAATATGGATAAAAAACCTAAAATAGGCTCATCTACCCATTCATCTACGTAATAACCTAACAGGTAATAAAGCATGGATATGATTTGGTTGGCCTTGACAGTGAAAATGGAAGATGCATAAGGTGGATTCTTTTTGGGCAATTTGGCATCTTCTGGGAGGAAAATCTCAAAGATCTAGGCTCTTTGGGGGAAATTCAGTTTATGTTATAGGTCATTTAGGTATTCAATGGATAATGGGATGATTGAGTCATTTCTATGGATCTACAATAGCTAGTCGATGGATTCAGAGCTGACTGTGAAAAATGTTTCAGCGGAGGAGGAGGTAATGGCTCTTTGGCTGGGAAAAGAGTGGGCTTGACATCTTAGATAAAATTCGGGGAAGTGGTGAGTTTGAGAGAACATGTACAAAGGAAAATTGGACTCCCAGAGTCCATTTTCATCACTCTTGTCAAGAAAAATATCTTTTAGCCATGAGTGCAATTTGAAGAAGTCGAATTCGCACCTCGACTCTGTGAATTTGTAATCCTTATCTGCCAGAGGGATGGTGTCCAAGTCAACGGGATGGGGAAGGATTGGGTTCTCGGGTGTATCTACAGATTTATCCTTGGGAGCCATAATTAACAGAGCTTGTAGTAAAATAACGGTGGAACTGTATTACTCGGGGAAACATTTTCTTGTTGACAGTGAGAGCTGGTGGCGGTTAACTTGACATCTTCGTTCAACATGGTATCCACGATGTATGTATTAGCAAATGGCGTAAAAAGATGTGAAATGGGGTTTTAAGGTGTACAATATATATATGTTATGGCGCGGCTTCGTTACGGATTGGTTAACAATCACAGGGAACGTTTTGATTGGATAATGGGTATATAGTGTAGGATAGATGGCATGTAGTGATAGGATTACGATGGCAGGGTGAGGTGAGTGGTGTTGGGTTTTAATTTGGCAGATTTTTTTTCGGGGGGGGGGTAGGTGGTAAGAGGAAATAGGAAGGGGGGTCCGTAATGTTGAGGATGTGCCACGTTAGGTGGGAATGATGCGAGGAAAATCACTTTTCGAACTCCCCCACCATTAAAGGTAGAAAGGTCGGGGGGGGGTCCATAAATATTAGGGTTAGGGTTAGGGTTGGGGGATGATTTTCCTAGCATATTATTGAATGGAAGACGATGAGGAAGAGGGTGATGGACATGGATATTTGGGAGCATGTGAAGCTTATGTTCCACTATGATGTAATGGAGGATTGCTTGATATAAAGTATTTCTCTCAAATATTTATCTACTTCATTCTAAAAACCATTAACAAACTAGAATTAAATTCAAGAGTAAGTACTTATTTAGAATATATGATCGGTAGTTGGATCTATATCTTTATAAAAAACTCAACATAATGTTGGACACTTTGGCATAAGGCTTGTCACAAATGCAACAATTTTCACATCAATTTATGTAGATAGCCAAGAGGGTAAAAGTGTTGTTTGAGGGTGTGGAAGAAAGTGTCCCACGTGGTGATGTGCCTAGACTTGGAGCTATATGTACTATTTTCTTTGATTTCAATGTAAATCTCTATAGATTTAGTGTGGAATTTCCACCATGCATGTGCACCACCTTTTAATTATTGGTTTCCTACGATGAGAAATTTATGTTGTTCATTCATCTTTGGAAAAGTATTGAAGTATGAAGTTAGGATACAGATCCATGAGTCTAGTAATTCAACATGCATTTTACCTCCATATACGGGTAATAAAATGTGGGTATTAAGCTAGATAGTAGAGGTGGGAACCCTAGAATGACATATTAGTTATTCTATGAGAATTCCAGATATATCCTAAATGATGTTGGAGATAGGAGATTCATCTTGATCATCAAAACAAATGGTTTTGTGTGGAGGAATATTGTGAAGAGAGGATGCTACAAAGATAATCCATTGCTATAAAATGGATTTGAGGTGGGAGGATGGCCTCCAAGAACTTAGAAATTAGTGAAAACCATTTTTTGGGTGGGATTTGGAGACTAGAGAACAAAAAGAAGAATCCCTAGGAAAGAATACATCTAGGGTTTTCACCTAAGAAGGATCTAGGTGAGAGGGCATGCTCCAAAAATAACTAGATCTGAAGAGTTGAACAACTAAAGAAAAAATGTTGTGATAATCAATAGGAATGAGGTTATTTCAGGTTTTCACCTAAACAATATTTTCTTGGGAGGATGTTGTTGGAAAAATTTCTATTTTCGACACACTAGTTCAATGGGAGTTAACTGACTAGTTATATTTTAGACTTTCTATTTTTACCATCACTATTATGCATGCATGCATTCTTGAGAAAAGCTAATTGTTTGATTGTTTTTCTTAATTATGGAATGATTTTCCCTATATATGAGCGTATTCCACTCATTCATTGTATCATATTCATCATGATCTATGTATCAATCATTAGCTCATTGGAGTAGTGTGAATATATTTTGCATTCTTCCATATTGAATCTCTCTTCCTTTCTTGATAATATTTGTTTGTACTTGCTTTAGCTAGATATCCAGTGCAGGTTTCCATGAAACACTGACATGGTATCAGAGCTATTCTACTTGGAGCAAGAGAGACAATCCAAAGAATAAGGAAAATCGGGGTTTCGATGAGCTAAATCTATGGTCATAACTTTCAATAGTTATGCCTCCCAAAATATTACGTTTTTGAGGAAATGACCCACTAGAAAAGTAAATCGCCCCATTTTGGAAGTGGGTTTTCAACCGTTTGGTGATATTCTTCATCATTTGATCATAAAGTAAGCCACAAGATAGCCTCTTGAAACTAACACGAATCCATCGTTGTACCTTTCTACATTTATTTCTCCCAAAATATTATGTTTTGGAGGAAACAGCCCACAAAGAAAGTAAATCGTCCCATTTTGGAAGTGGGGTTTCAACCTTTTGGCGATATTCCTCATTGTTTGCTCAGAAAATTGAGAGTAAATTTTTAGGGGTTCTTAGTAACAGTGGGAGAGATGGATATGACAACTATTATATAGTCAAAATTGGTGGTAATCCTCACACCATACAATTATTTTGATTGGAATCCCAAGGCGACATTCCAACTGAAAAAAAAAGAACTATATAATTTGACGATGGTGATAAAAACAAAACCTACATCAGTGATTGAGAAAATGAGATGGACGAACCGTAAGGATGAGGCCATAGTACTACTTCTTGAGTTAATCTCCACTGATTTGTTGTTTCATGTGGCTGCATGCAAGACTCCAAACGAGATATGGACCACCTTGGAAGGACTCTTTGGAAAGAAGGATGAGATGCGAGGTCATATGTTTGAGGTAGAGTTGAATACCTTAGACCCTAAAAGTTTTGATAATATACAAGATTTTTTTACTAAATTTAAATATTTTCTATTGAGCTTGGGTGAATGTGGTATTGATAAGTCTACACAAGAGAAACAACTTATTATAACAATCTTGGCCAAGCTAGGACTAGAATACATTGTATATGTCTCCAATTTTCATTCTGGCAGATGCCTTTTTGGAACAAATTGGAAAATGCTTACGTTGGCTCAGTTAATTGAGTCTCTTACACAAGAACAGAAAAAACTCATACAGATGGGCCTCATGAAAGATCCCAAAGCACATGCACTCACCATGCATGATCGAAAATGGTCATTCAAACAGAACAGGAAGGAGGGATATTCCAAACCCTTCAATGATTCTTCAGGTTCCAAAGACTCTTCAGATTCCAAGAAGAAGAAGAAGGGAAAGCAGTGCACTTATTGCAATAAGCCGAATCATGAAGAATCCACATGTGTGAAGAAGCAGATCGATCTTATGAAATAGGTACTTCAAAAGAATAACCTTGGAGACTTCATTCCTGAAGGAGCCAAGAAGAAGAAGGAAGAAGACCATGCACCTAAGAAAGGTAATTATCATGCTCTGGTTGCAATTAATTCCTCATCTGATTCATGGATTATAGATTCTGGTGCATCCCATCATATGGCACCGAAAGAGGAAGTCTTCTCTTCTTTGAGTCCATGATCAAGACCCCTTATTCTCATGGGTAATGATTCTCCAGTAGCAATAGTAGGACAAGGGAGAGTGGAACTCCACAATGGGAGTTTTGAGAATGTTCTACATGTTCCAAAGCTTTCTATGAATATGCTCTTAGTTTATCAAATCAATCAGAAAGGTAAAAGGGTTTAATTTACATCAAATTCAGTTTCAGTAATTGAAATGCATGACAATTCCATCATTGCAATTGGTGAAGTGGATCACATGTCAAGGTTGTATAAATTCACTAAGTTTTTTGATGATGACTCCTCTATTCTACTTACACATAAGGAGAGTACTTTGCATGCACCTCTAGTGCAACATGCATATACTCTTGTTCTTCCATCAGTTTCAGACATCATAGATGATTCCATACACTCAGATTTTGTACATGGAAATAAGCAGGTAGTACATCCAGATAAGAAGCCAGTGTCGAAGCTTCAGCAGATTCCCAAGAAGGCACATACCACACTTCAGGCAGTAGGAAACCTTGCAGGGAATCTATTGGATTCGAGGATGACTCGATCTCATCATGATGAGCCTTCTCATGTACTTTCAGCTTCAAAACCTATGATTTCCAAGCATTGCTATATGGTTCAATCTATTTATCCACAAAACTACAATAGGGTTGTGGGAAATCCATTATGGAAAGCACCCATGTAGAAGGAGTATGACTGATTCCTACAAAACCATACTTGGAATCTGGCTCCATGTCCACCAGAAAGGCATATTTTCAGGTGCAGATGGGTCCACAGGATCAAGAGGTATAAGGCCCAATAGGTTTCCAAAGGAGTTCATCAGATCCATAAAGATTTCTACATCTTCACAAAGACTTTGAGTGAGCAGAAGTTTCATACTTTGCAGGATCTTCTTGCAGTGAAGACCACAATTGTCTAACAACTATTATTTTGTTCTTTTGATACATTATCTTTTGAGGGGGGATTTTGTTCTCACGTGGTTTTCCTGCTTTCCTCACTTTTATTCAATGTTCATTAGTTTCATTGTACATGAGTACCTAAAATGGCCTAGTAGTCGGGACTCATTTTTTACTCCATAGCGATGTTTAGGGGGGGTGTTGGAGAAATTTCTATTTTTGACACACGAGTTTAGTGGGAGTTAACTGACTAGTTCTATTATGGAATTTCTATTTTTACCATCACTATTATGCATGAGTGCATTCCTGAGGAAAGCTAACTGTTTGATTTATTTTCTTAATTATGGAATGCTTTTCCCTATATATGAGTGTGTTCCACTCATTCATTGTATCATTTTGATCATGATCTATGTATCAATCATCAGCTCAATGGAGTAGTGTGAATATATTTTCTCATTCTTCCATATTGAATCTCTATTCCTTTCTTGATAAGATTTGTTTGTACTTGCTTTAGCTAAATTTCCTGTGTAGGTTTCCATGAAACACTGACAGATGTTCTCTAAAAATGAGCCATATCTAAGAAGTAGTGTGGGTGGGGTGGGAGGGTGGACTTAAAAACCCAATGCTTGAAGAATATAGGAATGGGTCATAGGATTTGATACCATGTGATGAATCTCTCTACCAAATATTACAATTAATTCCCATTATTCAAAAATGAAAATAAAAAACCAATAATAGATCATAACATATTCATAACTTTATTCATCTAGGAAAATACCTTTTATAGTTTTACAATGTGTCCACTCAAGACAACTATCTAACTAAAATAATTAATTAACTAAATGCATGTATCTCAAAGTCTAAAAAACAAATTGTGTATGTATGAAACTTTAAGGATGAAAGGTGCAACAAACTATCCATGAATGTTGTTATAAAACTTAAAAAATGCCCTCAAAGGGGGTGTGCTATTGGCAAGGTGTCCTTCTTGGGGAGTACACCCTCACATTATACATTAGATGGTGAGTGATTCAAAGATTACTTTGGTTGGATGGTATTGAATATAAACCTTTTTGGCTAAGTAGGCCATATAAATACATGAGAGATGGCAATATTTCTCACTATTTGGGAGTTCAATTTGAGGTGATTTTTTTTTTCTTCAGCTATATGGGAGTGGTGTTTGAAAAAGATTGAAAAATCCATTCTTTGATGCTTAAGGAACTACCTCTAGTTATAGAAGTTACATTTTTTGGTAAAATTATTTTGTTCTTCAAGTTCATCATGCACCTTTTTTGTTCCCTTACATTTTTTTAGCGTAGAGTTGATGTTTTAAACATTGAATCATCTATAACCAAACATGTCCATTTTAAAGGAACATGATTTAATGTTGTGATACATACAATCTAAAGATTTCCATCTGAAAAATAAAGGATTTAAAGTTGTTATACATATGCCAATATATCTAATGTAGATATATTTATGTTTTAAGGTAGATATATTTACATATTAATACAGATACATAATTCTATCATTTCGATATATCAATGTATGAGTATCCCATTGACATGTACATTACAACATGTTAAGTAATGTTGAGTCGATAATTCCACTTTTGCATCACTGTGTCAACATTGCTAAATGACCTTTGCCACATCAAAACTCACCACATTAGCATTGGACATGCCAACACTAGCCACAAGCCATTTTTTCCATGTCAATTTGTAGATAAATAGATGTTTTTGTTGATGTTTTGGTAGTTGTGGGTGGTATTAACCTCCACGTCTAACCTATGACTTAGAATAGAATATTTTGGAAGCAAGTGAACCATTAAAAAGATGTGTGGAAACCCTACAAGAAAAATCGATCTAGCAGAATAAATAATATTAGAATATTATCTTCCAGAAATACAAGTCAGCTCCATAGGAAAAATATAAAAAGAAAATACAATTACCAGAAAGTCAGGTTGGCCTACCCAGAAAATTCACTAGAAAAATTAATATAAATAGAGGATGTTTTAGCTCATTTGTACACTCAGTTAGTGTGCAATACTCTTGGAGAGTTGCAATTACAGCTACAAATGCAAGGAGGAATAAAGGCGCATGGTCATTTATTCGTCTTGGTCTCTCTCTTGGTGATTTTCTTGGTTATATTATTGGTGATATTCTTGCTAAGTATGACACAAGTTTGAGAGATAGAGAGTAGTGCAACTTCATATGCTACAAGTGAGTATGGTACTTGATCTGTGGATATGGAGACTCTCTCTCTTGTGCGCTACCCTTGGAGAAGGACTGCTCTACTTGTCTTGAGTTGTTGTTGTAGTTAGCAACTAGGGTTTATCTATTGGTTTTGGAATAGGCTTGCCAGAATTATTCTAAGTAAAGGTTAGTGTTCTCGGGGGTGGCATATGTGAATGCTTATGGTTGGGTGACAATGTTGTGACATTGTCTATGGTTAAATGAGCATACCAAAATTTCAACATGGGATCAAAGTTGTTTTCCTTCGTAACAGTCTAACCACTGGAAGGAATATCCTCAGTTTCCCCCATTTCCAAGATCATTCAACATTTAATGAACTCACTAATAAGGTCACCTAAGTAGGGTTCATCTCTTTCTCGGATCAGATCGACAAATTTTTGAAGTTGAGATATTAGAGTTTCCTCATAAAAACCTTAGGCTTGCAGTGCCAGTTCCTTCATGCCAATTCATTCATGTCAGTTGTAGCACAAGTTGTAGTGTCAATTGTAGCACTAGTTGTAGTGTCATTTGTAGCACCAGTTGTAGTAAAGTTTCTATGAAACGTTGGGCTTAATCTTTGGTTGTTCTAGTGCGCCTTACCCTAGTGCATCTCCAGTTACCTTTAGATTGCAAGTTGGAGCACTTTGAAGTTTTAGGGTTCACCATTGCTTGTCGTTACTGCCAGATGGTGCCACTGTCTATCACTGCCAGAGGTATGTACTTATATATGTTTAAACTGTATCACTATTTTGAGTGTGATTGCAGGATAAGGGATCTCTAGTCCAAGAAAAAATTGTAGATCCATAGGGATCTCAGATCCAACACATTTAGAGGAACAACACACTCCAAGTTTAATTTTTTTCATATTCCTCTAATTGTTATGGAATTATTGTGACCTTATGAACATCTAGTTGTATTTTGATCTATTGAAATTATGATTATCATACTGACATGTGTTCAAAGTTAAAGTTAGAAAATAACTTTAGTCAAAGTATTAGATTGATTAAGGTTGAGACTTTAGAGTTTATTTTCACTATATTCTCT
Organism: Picea mariana; assembly: GCA_032191745.1. NCBI lineage: Eukaryota > Viridiplantae > Streptophyta > Pinopsida > Pinales > Pinaceae > Picea > Picea mariana. The sequence continues at coordinate 87,161 of JASDQU010101359.1, read as the reverse complement.
AACTCAGATTTCTCTCTAGAAAGAATATTGTCTTAAGTACAGGGGACAAGTTAAATAGAATATTTGTCATCTTGATTGAAGGAGACTCAGAAGAAAATAAAAAACACTCATTCTTGAAGATAAGACTCCAAGCTCCATGTTTGATTAAATTAATAAGTTTCCAATTTTCACATATCAAGTTTGATAATTGCTACATTAATAGTTGTGAAAACAATCCTTGAAAGGTTATATTACTGCTAAATACAATGAATACTTGGCAGCAAGTGAGTACTATTGATATAAATACTTGCAAGATCAAATAATGTCTCCTCTAGGAGATACGTCTTATTTTTCTCCCAGGAAAGTCACCTTGGTAATAATATGATGATTACCATGAGATTGTCTTTTTTTATTCTTGTTGACATAGATATGTTCTTATGAAAATGTTATTATACTTTTTGTTCTCATTTTCTTGTTCTAAGCAGGTTACCATGAAGTAATGATTAATCACAACACTATAAGAGTGTTGTTCCTATTTCTTATTATTGTATTTTTATTTTGGTTCTTGTTTTAGTCAGGTCACAAGAAATAGCTCTAAGAATGAGCTACTATGATTATTGTTCTCATTCTTTTTTTTATTATTATAAGAGTATTATTCTTGTCTATTGTTTTCCCTTTGTTTTCCTTGTTCTAGTCAAGTCACAAGTGATAACTCTAAGGGAAGCTATAGTGATGGTTGCAGGAGAAAAAATATTAGATGGTCTCTAGTTTAAGACATGGATCAGACTATCCATATAAGAAGTTGTATACACAATGGTATACATCCATGTATCAAAGAAGAAGAAGACAAAGAAGGGTACTTTCACGAGATACATAGTATCTCATATCGAGATTGATTGTAAGGAGAAGAAGGCTCCAAAGATAACCGAACAAATCCCTCTAGTGCAGTTGATCATTCTTTAGATCATCGGGAAGAGTTAGTAGAGTCAGAAGAGCCTACCTAGAATCGTTGCAATAACCAAGAAGAGACTAGTCTGGTCCCCATGAAAATTTGCAAGATGCAACATTGATGAGCCATATCATGAGGAGAAGATGGCTCTAAAGATTATACAAACTCAGAGGGAGTCAAGATTCAGAGGGAGAATGGAGACTCAAAGACTTTCAGATTTAGATGGAAGAGAGAGACATCTTCTGACAATGACAGACAGATGCCATGGGTTGAGAAGGTTAGATCAAAAATTCATATACTTTGAGGAGATATTATATCTTATGGGAGTATTCCCTTTCTTTAGTATACTTTTCTACAGTGATCGAGGAGGAATCCAGTTAGAAGGACTGTGATACATATATTTTCCTTGGTTCTAATACTAGAAGGGAAGTAAGTGGTGACTTCCAAGTTTATCTACAAGATCAAGCATGTTGCAAATAAGTAGCATAGAGATGTACAAAGCCTGATTGTTTTCTAGAGGATTCTCCCAGCAAGAGGGAGAAGAATATGATGAGACACTTGCTCCAGTATATTTCTAGCAATGAATAGGTGGCAAATATGTTGACCAAGCCTCTGTCAGGGACAAGCTTGGAGTGGTCCAAATGTTTTTTTTTCTCCAGTAGTGAGAAGTGATGTGTTCCCTAGTAGAGGGAAGTGATGAGATCCCCAGTAGTGGGAGGTACTCTAGCATAGGTTGATACTCCAACACAGGCTTGTATGCTACCCCAGCGTAGGTTGGTATTCCAACACAGGCCAATATGCTACCCTAGCATAGGTTGGTACTCCAACGTAAGTTGGTATGCTACCCCAGTGCAGGTTGGTAATACAACGTAGATGGTATGCTACCCTAGAATAGGTTGGTACTCCAATGTAGCCTGGTATTCTACCCCATTAGACGTTGGTACTCCAACGCAGGATGGTATGATACCCCAGCATAGGTTGGTACTCCACAGCCTAATATGCTACCCCAATTTAGGTTGGTACTTCGACGTAGGTCAATATGCTACCCCAGCATAGTTTGGTACTCCAACGTAGGTTGGTATGCTACCCTAGCACAAGTTGGTATGCTACTCCAACGTAGGCTATTATATTACCCCAACACTTGTTAGTATGCTACTCCAACGAAGTTTGGTACACCTCTCTAATGAAAGTGCAGAACTTCCTATGACATATAGATACATAATTGATAACAGGTCAATGAATAAGGTGTACAGAAGCATAGAAGCAATGATGAAGATTGTTCCAAGAGGAATACCTTCCTTGTTAAGAGGGAGTGTTAAATTTTTGAGTCAGATTCTGTGTGCGCTGACGAGTTACTCGTTCTGTATGAACTAGATGTCGACTTGTAGTGTTGGAAATGATTCCTAGTTAGAGTGTCAATTAGTAGCATCAGAGGTTACTAGCTGGAAGGCCAACCAATAGTGTTGGAGGTGTTTTCCATCTAGATGGATAATGTGCAGATATGATGGTGATACTTGTTACGTGATCTTTTTTATCATATGATAGCATGTGTGGCTATGGTGATGCTACCTGTAGATTGGTCTTCAATACCATGTGAGTCTTTCCCATGCCATCTGAGATGGATGGATGTGTTTGAGACCACTACATGAATAACATCTTAGTTAATACCTCCCTAGCTAAGAGGAAGTGTTGATGATTTTTTAGTTGGGGGAGGTATTAACCTCCACGTGTAACATATGACTTAGAATAGAATATTTTGGAAGCAAGTGAACTATTAAACAAATGTGTGTAAACCCTAGAAGAAAAGTTGTACTAACAGAATAAATAATATTAGAATATTATCTCCCAGAAATATAAGTTGGCTCCACAAGTAAAAGATAAGCAAAAAGTATAATTACCATAAATTCATGTCGGCCTAGAAAGAAAAGTCACTGGATGGATTAATATAAATAGAGGACGTTTTAGCTCATTTGTACACTCAGTTAGTGTGCAATTCTTGTGGAGAGATATAGTTGCAGCTGCAACTGCAGCTACAACTGTAACGAGGAATAAGGGCACATGGTCATCTCTTGGTCTTGGTCTCTCTCTTGGTGATTTTCTTGGCAATATTATTGCTAAGTATGGCACATGTTTGAGAGAGAGAGTAGTGCATCTGCAGTTGAGTATGGTACTTTTTTTTTTGGATATGGAGACTCTTTCTCTTGTGCGCTACCCTTGGATAAGGAGCGCTCTACTTGTCTTGAGCTGTTGTTGCAGTTAGAAACTAGGGTTTATCTATTGGTTCTGGAGTAGGCTTGCCGAAATTATTTTAAGTAAAGGTTAGTGTGCTTGGGGGTTGCATATGTGAATTCCTATAATTGGGTGACAATGTCTATGATTAAACGAGCATACCAAAATTTCAACATTTTTAAATTAGTTTGGAAACAAACATATATATTATGGGAATTGCCATTTTATTATCTAAAAATGTATCTGTGTTTCACTACCTAAAAATATAAATAAATCATAATTTGAGAAACACATTTTTACCATGCAATCATAGTTCTACCATCTCATTGTTTTCCATTTAAAAATAACCCATGTTAATCACTCAAAGCATGTTATCCATGTCAAGATTAAGCTAGGAAACAACAATGACTCGTAGGACTATGTTTTGCTTGGGATGCAAAATGACAAACTCATACTTCACTATAAAGAATTATCTAAAAAATGTGATGTCACATTTGTAACAACCACTAGTAGTCATCCAAATTACGATCATTTTGAATTTTCAAAATGCATTACAAGTATAATATGTAGATTGTATAAAAGACATGTAAAAAATAATGACTTATCATCGTGGGTGAAAAAACTCTTCATTATATTTTTATACTACCTTGATTTTCCGAATAAGCGATAAGATAGTCAAGGCTCTTTTTTTTAAGAATATCAATTCTATAAATTTTTAATTTTTATAGAACAAAATCATTTTTTCCCATGCATGCATGTTTAGAATGTAAAATCATTTCATAAGCATAGCAATTCTATAATTTTTTAACTTTTATAGAGCAAATTCAAATGTTCCCATGCACGTATGTATGTTTAAAATGTAAAATCATTTCATAACTACTCTATGTAATCACTGAAACAAAAGAATATATAAATTAGGTACTGTATAATTAATAGTTTTTTTCTTGGATTTCAAGAAAAATTAAAAAAAAATATAGTTGAAAAAGATGAAAATGTATGGTTATAAATTATTGCAATTCTTTTATAATAATAATAATAATAATAATAATTTAACTATGAAAATATACATACCCCATTCCCATATGAATTTTAAATTGTAACCTTTTAAGAATTTTATAACTATTTTTTGAATCCAATACTATGATTATATTCTTATTTCTTTATAAATTTGGTAACCATATTTTAAATATATTAATGGAATTTCATTTTCTTTAGAAATAATGTTAGTGTTTAACAATGCAGAACATCCAAAATCTTTTACATTTTACAAGACCTAGGGGTCTTTCACTTTTTAATGAAGTTGGTTCCCTAGTGTGTGATTTATTTTAATTTCCTATGTTTTGTTGGATTTCTAGAAGAGAGACATAGGATAGGATTTATTAATGCAAATGAAGATTTGATTGTAAATGTTCTCAAATGTATGGGAAATGAGAGAGATATTAGGATGATGAGAGATCCTAGAGATATTTGTAGGTCCTCTTGAGTATTTTGTGGATTTAAAGATCTTAGGGGATTGATTTAGGAGTGTGGTTGAGAGATTTGTGGATATGAAACAAAATTGGTTTCAGAATCCTTTTGTATAAAGAATTGTAAGCCTAAGGAAAAAAAGTAAAAGCCATCAAGTGAGAAATGGCTAGAGAAAAAAAAGCCTATTGAATGTAAATTAGACCACGAAAAGCATTATAAGCCTTATGTAATTTCCATGTACATATAAGTGTGTATGATAAATGGAAAGAATACTCTATTTCGAGTATTTGTTTGTAGGAAGAAATTTTTGTCTATCATTTGTATTAATTCCTCTATGGAAATTAGGCATTGTAGGTCTCTATGTACTTAGTAATTCGTATGTTTGTATATTTCAGTGTTCACCATGTGTAGGTTCTAGAAAATGGATCTTTGACTAAAGGTGGGTTCAATCAAGATTAAAGAAGATTGAGCATTGATCATTGATCAAATTTATATATCAATGATATAGAAGAAAACAAGCAACCACACATCAATAATGGACGAATGGACTCTTTGATCGAATAGAAAGGGAAGCTACATGAACCGTTAGATTCCTATTGGATCCATGTCCGCCATTGGATCAAAAGGAGCTATGGATCGTTATATCAAAAGCCAGATCGAATAACAGTTGTTAGATATTATTATAAATCCTGGAGTATTTTAATCATCCCCCAATAGTTGATTATATCATGATCGTCAAACTGAGGTTCTACAAGGAGAGGTGTTAAACGAATAGCAGAACCATCGCATTTAAGAGGGAGAGGAGATCGATGGATACAAGCCATTTCACGGTTGGAGACACAAGGAGTTTAAAGTCAAGGTCGTTTTTTGAAAGGATCGGGACTGTCAATGGTCAAGCCACGCGTTGAGCAAGGATCTCATCGCATTTCATAAAAGGTTTATGGGTTACCTCTTTGCATTTGTGAATTGAACGAAAATCGTCCATCCAACTACTAATTAAGTCCCAACCTTGTATTTACGTTGGAGGAGAGTTGCGCAATGAGGAAATTTAATCGTCAGTTAAAAGGTTAGATCAATGGTCATCATCAAAATCACACATTAAACGTGCCCAAGAATTAGTGGGAAGGTGATAGTGCGAGGGTGGTATTGGAGAAACCACCAAAGGAGACATGGTGAAAATTGGAGGCACGTCACGTGTCAGGAAACTAATGTTAAAACCACCTTCGATGTCACGCGTTGTTGAAAAGGAAATACCACCGTTCGTAAGTGGTAAACCTCCAGGGTTAACACCAATTGGTTTAGCATTCATACAGAGGTCTTGGTCACATGGATTGTATGTTTGAAGATTTTGGCACAAAAAGGCATAAGCCCTAGGTCATAACCCTCGATCGTATGGATGATTGGCACCAAGGGAGTTAGCGATAAAGATTAAGTGCTTGGTCATGACAATTGGTCACATGGGGAAAGGATCTTAGTGTCCATCCAGCAGTGCTAACACTATGATACAATAGTGACCGAGAGCTAATGAAAAGCTCATACTGATGTATTGGGAGATCATAGAACGAAAGGGATTGAAGTGAATATTCGATCCATAAATGTGATCGATGTCATATTGAAGAATCATTCTCACAATGAGAGGATGGGTGAGCGCCTAAGGATATTAGGCCAGGTATATGTACTCTGATAGGGAAGAGATCCTTGGATAGTATAATTGTATACTTATAGAGAAGCCTAGGAAAAATGAATGTTGCCTAATTGCGTGTCGAGTAAAAGAGAGACAACAGAGGTGTTTTTTCATCCGCTGGTATAAGAAAAAGTCAATATTGCTCATTGGAAACAAGGAATGCTCTTTGGAGGTGAAGCAGAGCAAGTTATGTGCTTATGTGCTCATTTGAATGATTATAGGTAAGTGGTGCAGAATCAAAGATGAAGTTGTAGAGGCAATTGTAGACAATGAATTGGATTAAGAATCATGTATAGAGGAGTTATATTTCGTGAAATTTGACAGGATAGAGCAGAGGAATTGATTCAGAGAAATGAATCAAAAGGGGAGGAAAGATCTTGAAGATATTAAATTGATGTTTCTTTAGCTCTTGTTTCAAGAATTTTGTTTGCAGGATGAAGCAAACAAGGATGGAATAATAGCCATGATATTTAAGAGAACTTTGATAGAAGAACCAGTTGTGTTCTTGAATGCATGAGGAAGAGCATGTGTGGTCTCTTGAAAGAAAAATGTGGAAAGAACCTTGAATAATTCCAACTGAAGGTTGGAACAACAGAGGATAAGTGAATTTTCTCAAAGAAGTGAAGTGGAAACTACATAATCCAAGAGGAGATGAGGTGCTAAAAAAGGAGGTGCTGGAGACAAAGAACCAAGTGTGTACAAATAGGTCAAGCTCAAGGGGAGATAGCTTGATGAGGTAGAGTGACACAAGTATGAAGACCTACTAAAGAGAAGCTTGAGTGCAGGCCACAAGTGAACAAAGTAAAGTTCACAAGAGAAAGAGAATGGAGACAATGGATACTGATGGTCATTGCAAGGGTTCAGAGGAAAGCCACAACAAAAGAAGAAAGGGTTCCAAGGAAAATGGCATAAAGAATATGAATCATGAGGAATATGAAAAAGATATGAGTGATCTAAGGGACAAGCTCGTTGTCATGGAGATGCTTCTATAGATGAAAGTGAAAGAAAACCAGAGACACAGATGGAGCATGAAAAAGAGGTTCAAGTGGCCAGTAATGCAGTTATATGAAGAGACGCTTAGGAAAATCTTGAGAAACCAAAAGCATAGGATGGATGCTTGGGTAGAGAAGGAGAAAATCAGAGGAGCTGAATTCCGATTGAGACCATTGGCTAAAGGAAAATTTCACTATTGTGAAGCAAAGCAGGGAGACATCCTTGGAGAGGATCATGTTGAGATGAGACCTATTAAGAGTCTCACAGATTGCTTAGAGAGTGAGAGACTTGAAGGAAGTCTCATGAACTCTTTTGAGAGTTCAGATCGACATGTGGATGTGCTTATGGAAGTATCATGTGGGATTGAAAGGAAAAATTATTTTCAATATAATATTTTGTGTGGTTGCAGGATTAGCAGGTGATGAGTCACTTGAAGTTGTTAAGGGGAAAAACGATTGAATTTAAGAGGGAGAGGAGATCAATGGATACAAGCAATTTCACGTGTCAGGATAGGATCTCGTCGCATTTCATAAAATGTTTATGGGTTACCTCTTTGCATTTGTGAATTGAACGACAGTCGTCCATCCAACTATTGATTAAGTCCCAACCATGGATTTAAGTTGCGGGAGAGTTTCACGATGAGGAAATATGACCATCAGTTTAAATGTTAGACCAACGGTTGTCATCAAAAGTGCACATTAAACATGCCCGAGAATTAGTGGGAAGGTAATTGTGCGTGGGTGGTATTGGAGAAACCACCAAAGGACACGTGGTAAACGTTGGAGGCATGTCACTTTTCAGGAAACTAGTGTTAAAACCACCTTCGATGTTGCGCAATGTTGAAAAGGAAACATCGTTGTTCATAAGTGGTAAACCACCAGGGTTAACACCAATTGGGTTAGGATTTAGACAGAGGTCCTAGTCACATGGGTTGTATGTCTGAAGATTTTGGTGCAAAAAGGCATATGCCCGAGGTCATAATCCTCGATCGTATGGATGATTGGCACCGAGGGATTTAGTGCTAAATATTATGTGCTTGGTCATGACATTTGGTCACATGGGGAAAGGAGCTTAGTGCCCATCTGAAATCCCTAACCCCGTGATATAGTAACGACTGAGAGCTAAGGAAAAACTCAGACTGATCTATTGGGAAATTAGAGAACAAGAGGGATTGAAGTAAAGATTTGATCCATCAATGTGACCGAAGTCAGATTGAAGAATCATTCTCACAATGAGAGCATGGGTGAGGGCCTACAAATATTAAACCATATATATGTACTCTGATAGGGAAGAGATCCTTAGAAATTCTAATTGTAGACTTATAGAGCATCCTAGGAAAAATGAAGGTTACCTAAATGTGGGTAGAGAAAAAGAAAAATGAAGGTTGCCTAAATGTGGGTAGAGAAAAAGAGAGACAATAAAAGTCTTTTTTCATCATTTATTAATAACAACACTAAATTATTTAAATAAAAAGTGAATTATTTTATTTTATGTTAATATTATAATTTAATAAATTATACATAAAATTATTAAATTTAGTTTGATTTTTATAAGTTAATTGTGTTGAAATTTTATGTAAAATATATTTTATTTGAAAAAACACTCATATATAAATTTATTTTAATTTCAAATTTATATTTATCAAATATTTAAAAAATCAATTTTTTTAAATTATAAATCTCTTTTTAGAATGTAAAACTTGAAAAACAAAATTGCAACTCACAAAATTTTATCCCTATTAATACTTAAAAGATTCACAATTAAAATAGATTTAAACTAATACAATATAAAATATAAATATTAAAAATATTTCAAATATTTTGAAAATAAATTATAATTTTCATTTAAATTTAAATTGAAAAAATATCTATTTATTAAAATTAAAAACTTTCTTAATTAAAATATAATTATTTTATTTTTATTTTGTAATAGCATAAATCTTAAATTTAGTTTTGCACCCTAGAATACATACACTACTATCCCAAGTGTGTGTGAGTTATCTCCAATCGATCCTTTCAACTCTTCACAAATCCCATGGCTGAAGGATTTGTTCTATAGTAGCCCTGTGTCACAAAATGACGAGTCA
>JASDQU010101359.1:42740-53078 GCA_032191745.1 Picea mariana | reverse complement strand
TGCACATGAACCTTCTACGATCTCGTCTCTTGAAGTCCTTCAAAAATTTCCTACGCAACGAAAGTCATTGTTAAAGGATATTGGTGGAATCAATCCTATCTATACAAAATTGATAATAGTTTACTTGGAAGATCACATTCCAAGGCTTCCTCATCAATTAGCATTTCAAATACAATTCATTGTGGAAAAAAGAATATTTTTCGAACAATTGTTGACGAAGGAGCTTCGACTTGCATCATGTCTGTCACTTGTTGGAAATCCATTGGATCTCCTGCCCTTACCGAGTCACACAATACGCTAAAATCTTTTAATGGTACATGGTTTAAACCTTATGGTGTTCTTCCTTTGTTATCTATTACATTATAAGGAAAAACGATTATTTTTGAGGTTGAGGTGTTTGATGCACCTCTCGATTACAACCTTTTACTTGGCCGTAGTTGGATCGATGCTTTGCACGCAACTGTTTCTACTTTTTCTTGTGTGATACATTTCCCTCACCAAGTTAAAGTTGTTATGGTAGATCATCTTGCCTTTTTTTAGTTCCGATTCATGTACTAGTAACATTCCATTCATAGCGAAAACACCTCCTGGTTATGAGATTGTCAGTGTGGATCGTTTAAAGGATTCATTGTTAATGGGTACTTTCCCCATTTCACCACCCGATGTCCTCCTCCTTTTGTCTCTTCTAATAACATGATTTTGACCAGTGTTGGTGAAACCCCTAAGTCTTATGACCCTTGGATAGTACCTAGATTGGACGACTGTCTTAGTTATGGCGACCGAATTCCTTTAAGTCCGATGGAATTGGCCTATCAAGTTATTCAATCGACAAATCCTTCTTCTCGTTCTCTCTTAGATACGTCTCGTGATCTGTTTCACATGGTATTTCACTCTGATGAAATGATCATGATAGTTATTTCCATGGAGGACACCCCATGGGATGATGGGCATCATATTTCTATACTCTTCGTGGAACCCGAGACTATCAAGAGTTACCAATAGATTTCGAATCTGTCTACATTCATTACTATTCCCCATTTTCTAAACCAACACGTGATGTTTTGTATGAAGGGAACTTGGGAAATATTTCACCTACCATCCCTCTAGATATTTTGATTAATCCTAGAATTGATCTAGATATTGTTGTACATGAAACTAAGAAATATCCAGACATGAAACTAAGAAATACATGTACAAGGCTTGTCCCAAAGATAATTATCCAACCCCTTTCATCGACCATATCATTGACGATTGTTCCAGGAGTGAAATATTCTCTTTGATGGATGGATTCTCTGGCTATAATCAATTCAGTATTTTACCCATGGATCAACATAAGACTTCTTTTATTTTCCCTTGGGGTACCTTGGCATACCGAAAAATTCCTTTCAGTCTCAAGAACATTGGTGCGACTTTTCAACGTGCTATGTATTATTCTTTTCATGATATTAAACACATTGTACAACCTTATATAGATGAATTACCAGGGAATTCCATGCGTCGTCAAGATCACTCGATACACTTACAAGCCATTTTCATATGTTTTTGATATTATCGCATACACTTGAATCCACATAAATGCACTTTTTGTGTGGATTCTAAATGACTTCTTGGTTTTATTGTCTCTACACATGGGATTAGGGTGGATCCTTTGAAGGTTGAATCTATTTTTAATTTTCCTCCTCCTTCTAACTTACGCCAACTCCAAAGTTTGCAAGGGAAGGAATAATTTTTACGTTGATTCATTCCCAATTATTTCTAACTAACGAAAGGTTTCACTTGACTTATTAAGAAGGGTCATGATATTTTATAGGACAACACTTCCAACAAACCCTTTCAAGATTTGAAACTTTTTATAACCTGTACACCACTTTAGTTTCCCCCCGATTATAATCGAGATTATTTCTTATACTTGGCTGCTTCAAACTCTACCATCTCCATGGTTCTAGTCCAAGAGGATGATTCACATGATGAAAATGTTATTTACTATTTTAGTAGGAGTCTTACAACCACCAAAACTAAATATATGCACATGGAGAAATTGGCCTTGGCGGTTGTTCAACGTTTTCATCATTATATCTTATTACACAAAACCACCATTATTTTTTATTGCAACCCTATGAAACATATCCTTACATGAGAATTTTTTTGGGGGGAATAATCCAAATGGATAGTGATTCTCTAGGAGTTTGACTTGGATTTTGAATGAGCCAAGTGAAATAAATCTTTGGTTTTTTTCGAGTTGATACGTGACCTTCCCTCCACTGAGACAGAAACTGTGGAAGAAGATTCTTTTTCTGATGAGTCTCTCTTTATGATTAGTTCATGCGCTATCTGTTATGGAGACATTATCATTTATCTCCAAACCCAAACTTTTGGCTTAATACTTCTCATGTATATCGTTGTTGAATTTGGTATTAAGCCCGTCAATATATTATCCTTGGTGATACCCTCTACCGTCGTGGTATTGATTCCATATTTCGACAATTTCTAACTTATGATGAAGTCAAGAAAGATTTAAATGACTTTCATTTCAGAGCATGTGGCGATCATATGTCTAGGTATTCCACTACCCAAAATATCTTATGAGTTGGTTACTTTTGGCATTCGTTGTTTAAGAATTGTATTACTGTTGTCCAGAAATGCCATGCTTGTCAAACGTATAACAATAATATACAATCACATCTTTCTCCTCTTTATCTTGTAATTTCCGTAGGTCCATTCACTAAATGGGGCATTGACTTCAGGACATGTAACCCTCACTCGGTCGAGGGGCATGGATACATTATTGTAGTTGTGGATTATTTAACTAAATGGACCGAGGTGATGCCTATATTTGATAATATTGGGAAAGTTGCAGTGTTGTTCATATTCAATCATATTGTCACTAGGTTTGGTGTCTCTCAAGCCATCGTCACAAACCATGGTAGCCATTTTCATGATTTCATGATGTCTGAGCTTACCGATAAGTTGGATCTTTGGCATGAAAACACAACCCCTTACTATCCACAGGCCAATGGCCAAGTTGAAGAAATCAACAAAGTTCTAACCACTATGCTTCGACGGATGGTAGGAATTCACAAGTCAAGCTGGCACACAATGCTTTTTTCGGTAATATGGGCTTATTAGACATCCATTAAATCTTCCACAGGGTTCACACCTTTGCAGTTAGTGTATGGTATTAAAGCTATTTTTCCTATTGAATGTGAAATTCTGTCTTTGAAACTAGTTGTCAAACTTCTCCCTAAAACCACAGCCGAAGAAAAACGTCTCTTGTATTTAATGCAATTATATGAGACTTGTCGTGATGTTGCGTTAGTCATAGAAAACCAGAAAAACCATGTCAAATCTTAATATGACAATCACGTCAAATCATGTGTTTTTTCTGAGGGCGATTTAGTTCTCCTTTACGAAGAAGATCTTGACTTATTGGGGGCTAGTAAATTTGAGCCAATGTAGTGTGGCCCTTATATCATTAAAAGAGTGTTGGAGAAAGGGGCTTATGAGCTGGTGGATTATGATGGAATCCCTTTGTGTGAACCCATTAATGGGATTTACCTAAATAAGTACTATTCTTAAAGTATTTTTGCATGAGTGCTTTGTATTTTTAATGTATCATACTCTAGTGTGTGATTTTTGTTATTTCTTGTTCTTCGTTTAAGATGCTTACCTTACCTTGTGCTTGGTTTCCAAATGTGGGCATCCTCGCTACCCTATATTGGCTTTGTTGATGGTGTTATTCATAGTACTCAAAACCTAGCGTATGCTGCATGGGAAATCTATGCACCTACGGATGAGTTGATCAGTCTACACAGTGTTTTCCTTGGTCATGCAACTAATAATATTGTGGAATACAATGTAGTTATTGAGTTATTAACTGACACCTTTTCATTGGGAATCCGTCATCTTATTGTACTTATTGATTCACAACTAGTGGTATTGCAATTGAGTAACGTTTATTCCATCCAAAGTCTTACATTGTTATGCGTATACTTGAGAATTCTCCTCTTGGAAATACATTTTGATTATATCAAACATGAACAAATTCCTATATTTCTAAACACATTAACATATGCATTGGATAATTACATTCTAGACAAACATTTGTGCCATTTATAAATCCAAACACACATTTGAAAGACAATTAAGCCAGTAGGAGTTTTATATTATAACGTCAAAGTTACAAAAAAGTGTTTATCCTGAGACCAAAATGTAAAAATGGTGAAGCACATGGATTCATATACATATGAATCAAGGATGTTGTTCGCTATAACAAATGACTACCCATACCACTCAACGAAGAATTCAACCAATGGATGCTGACATGCCAACTGTATGGTGTTGGTAGTGTCGGGGTAACTCATCCACAGTGATGTCATGGATGTTGATGGTAAATCCCTCAAGATTATATTTGATCTCCTCAAGATCCCCAGCTGCCACCCCTCGACCCACCACTGCACCTATATCTCCATGTATTTGTATAGGAGATGATCCTGGAAGCCTAAAATGAACCATGTCTGCATTGTTAAGAGCACTTGATTAGTCTCATATAAATAACAAAAAACATTTTATAATTAAAATACCAAAAACAACATATAATGAAAAAATTCTTCTTACCTATCTCTCCCCACTGAGAACCCTCATGCCAAGTCAGGGTCTTCATAGAAGTCAGTCTCAACATATGCATAGTCCTTAACCATGACAAGATGATCCCTCAGCCACTAGAAGAAATCTTGATCATATGTGATGATTCGCACGCCACCATGACGTGCCATCAAATCTACCCATCTTTTCATTCGAGGATCTTGGGGAGTGGGTATTCCCCATTCCACATGTTGTAGGTGCAAAATGGGGACCCTCTCTAGGAAGAAGGATACCAAAATAGATCCATACTCAAAATGTTTCAATCAACCGGTCCTACACTTTGTGTTGGAACAGGGGTAGACCTAGGGTTCAACGCTTCAACAACGCACCAACAAAACCATAGCTATCGACCCTTTCGACAACACCTGCGAAGCAGATGAAGTATCACCCGAGGTAGAGGTAGGGGTGGTTGCAAGACTCAAGTATCTACAACCTAGCTGGGACACAGATCTGTGATCATAGTACTTAACAAAGCACTTAGCAGTTAACATTCATTAATATTTAACTCTTATCTAGTTTGCAGGAGAAAACCCTAATTACATAACAATGTCGTATTCAATAAGATCTAACACATCCAAGCACTTAGCATATATAAATAGATCAGATCTAGAATCCATTCACATTAGTAAGCACTAAGCTACTATATCATATGCATCTAACATGTATTGCTACACTAAGCATAACTCACATAACAACCATAATGCACAAAGAAACCACAACACAGGATATACATGGTTCACCCCTAGTGTGGGGATACACCCACCAACTCTTCTTCTCTTTATTATATTTGTTCAATGTAGAGAGACACAAGACCCACTCCACATAGGATAGGAGATCTGCGCACACCTCGCCAGATCCTCCTTCCCTGATTTAGGTTATAACGCAGAGCATTCTTATAGATTCTACACACCAGATTCTTACAATCACTTGCACTTAGATCTGCAAGTATTAACACATAGTATGCATAAAGCCTCTAGCTCCACACTAAGCCACAAACATTCACTATTTATACTTTATTACATCGCCTAGATATCTATTTTTACATTACAAAAGGGGCCAAATGATGGTTAAAACCATGACACGACATCTGATACCTATTACATAAACCCTAAACCCAAAAATCCCTAAAACGGGGGTGAGATCTTGTGATCTCCACTTCACCTTATGCTTTTCCTTTGACCAGCCTGTCGAAGTCCCAAAAATGGTCAAACATGACCAAGGTTTTCCAAAACTTGGTCAAGGGCCAACATGCCCCCAACACTCACCTGTGACTCATCCCGAGTCACTCTGATCTAGGTAACTCTACCTTGAAGGCCTCGAGCTTGGCTCACTTTTCCTCGACCTGTTGCTTCACCAGAGCCTCCTTCTCAATGAAATCCTGAATAAACTTCTCGGTCGCAGGTCATTCTAAGCATTGTTCTACTGTGGTGACCACTTGTTCCAGTTCTGCACCTTGTCCTTCAATCTCCTCAAAAAGTGTTCAAGCTTCATCTTGCACTGGCTGGATATTTTGAGTCACTTCCATGACTTTACTTTGGATGGCATGGAACTGCTTCTAAACCATGCGTTGCTCTTGGGACATTTTCATCCTCTCGACCATGGACAATGGATTCAACTACGCTTGCACTGTTGCTTCCTGCTGCTTTGCCTCCTAGATTTGTGACTCCAATGTCCTTAGTTCAGGGTCCTCTGCAAGGCACTCATAAGTCTGTGCACTTTGATTGCTGAGATGTTTTCATTCTAAGGCTAATACTTTGATTCTTTGGACTGCACTCTGGGCAGTTTCTTCCCTTTGGTCTCGCACTTCCTGCAGAGTGCTTGGCACAGCTTGTAATTCTAGTTCTGCTAATCTTTGTTGGAGTTGTTGAATGGATTCATCAAGCTTTCCCACTTGATTCTCCACTGGGTTTTATTCCATCTTTTCTAAGCCCGCCACAGAGCGAAGTGCTCTAGTGACTACTTCTTTAACTTCAATCTACTCTGCGAGCAACTGTTCTTTCTCCTTATGGATATGCACTCTATCCTCTGCAAAATATTCTTGGAGGTCATATTTTTCTTACTATGCAACCCAACGTTTCTCTATGGATTCCTCTTTTACTTTGTTTAATGCCTCTATGGCATGCTCTTTTTCCTCCTAGAAATGAGGAAGGCGAGATTATGTTGCATCTGTTATTCTGCATAGTTGGGAAGGCTCATCTCCCAACTCAATCCCTTCAGATGACGATGGAGAAGTAGAAAATGTGCGACTGGAGAAGAGGGTTTGTTGTACCCCTTTCAACTCTGCTACAATCCTATCATACATGGTCTCCTATTTTTTATCGTTGCACTATAGAATTTATTCTAAGGTATCTGATAAAACAACGATGATGAGGTCGATGTCATCCACCGTTAGTCTGAAATGGTGGTTTATTGTCTTTTGACTTCTTCCATGATGTAGGTTTCTTGGGGGAAACCTTTCTTTTCTTGGATGTATCAGCTTAATTAAGGGGGTCTCTGGGTGGTGTTACTTCGCCCTTCTCTAGTTTTTCTTCTTTCCTGTCGTTCTCTTCCTTCTCTACTTCATCACATCCTCCCCATCCAGATGAATCTAAATTAGTCTCTTCTGATGTGTTGTTCAACTTCTATACCTCTTCCTTATTTTTCCTTCTGTTACTGTTGGGTGCATCATATTCTTTGCGAGTGTCCACAGGATTGTCGATGAGTTTGGGGTCGAACAGTTCTTCCTGGTCAATTGGTATAAGGAAATCTGTGGGCCATTCTTTAGTTATTTCTTCCATGTCCTCCTCAGTGAGCTTATATTAGGATTGAATCTCTTATTTATGTTCATCTCCATGTGCGGTGATATAAATAAAATGTCTATTTGTGTAGAACTTCACAAATGGCCTAAACCTATGGAGGGCATTCAAAGTCATACAAGGAAAAGACTCAATATCCCTCTTCAACTGTACATAATAGGTGTGGAACACTGCGTTTGACTGCCATTTCTTATCCATGTCTCTTGAGTACCAGAGAGGTGAACTTCACAGCTAGGGGTATAGACAGCTCAATCGCTGGGAAGGTCGCTCCTTCTAGCATTGCCCAAGAAATGAAGGTGGTGAGGATCAATAACCAACTGAAATGGAACTCATAGCCCTGATCCTTAGCTTCACAGAAGTATTTCTCTAACTGGTTAATGAGGTAGCTCACCCAGTTCATTTGTAGTCCTTCAATGCATTTTCCCGCGAGGTCAACAATGAACCCCATGACCTGCGTGGGTTTGTTCTTCCTTACTATCTTACCAATGATCAACTGGCAGGCTAGGTGCACTGCACCATTTTGGATGGAAGCTACCTTGTATCCTCGCTTCCCCTTCTCCACATCACCATAGGTGTCTTTGATTCTCTGCGCTAGGGTGTGATCTGTAACCTTCCCTAGATAAAATTCTTGTGGGTATAGTCCTTGCATGCTTAATCCGATGATCTGATGGATCAACGCCAGATCTATGGTGAAGCATCTTTCCATCCAAAAATAACCACCATGGAAGTAATAAAATAGGATTTTAACGCACACGTTAACCTCTTGATGCCTTCCAAAGTAGGGTATCTTCATTACGTTCAGTATGGTGGACCTCACGATGTCCATGGTCCACGGCTGGGGGATGATATTCGAATTCATCCCCTTTGTCTTATTCAAATAATGATGTGGGGAGAGCATTCCATAGTTCTTGTGATCTCCCAATTTGAATTCACTGATCTCCAACGTCATAATCTATCCCAACTGCAGTCCAAATACATGTATCCCCTTCGGTAGGTACGTAGTGATCAAGGTGTAGTCAAAGTCCCTCGGGACACTATCACGACTAACTGTTCTAGCCAGAGGTGGAATATAGTTGGGTAGGATAGATCAGATGAGCTTCCCATTCTCCAAGTCATCACAATGCTTGCTACGTTTCTCAGTAGTGGGTCGGCTAGACCGATGCCACGTAGTCAACAAGGATGCTTCCAATCCTCGTGTTGATGAAGCTTGTATGCCTGCGAACATCACCTTTTTATCCATGAGGTCTATTAGTATGTATTCGATTGAATTTATACTGCACTAATGTCATCCAACATGCATACTCGAGATCATATATCTCAGGTCGGTGAGAAAACAGTCAATGTAACGGAACGAGTGGCGAGCTCTCAATAAGCACTGCGCGAAAGAAGCTAGTTCTCTGTGGGCTTAAATAACCTCAATTGGAAAAAGTGTTCTCGATGCAACGCTCGATGGGATAAATAGACAACGTCGTAACAAACTCTTCCAACGAGCAGGGACACCTCAATCGATGCAATTCCATCCGTTATGGCGCGGTCCCAATGGTCCAATGGAAAACGTTGCGGAAATAACTGCGTTTCTAGCTGTTCTGGAGTGCCATTCTAATGGTCAGGATGCCTCCAATAGTCATATCGCTTTGTCATGGAAAATTTCCAATCTACGATGTTCTGATATCCCGACGAATTTCCAGTTCTACAAACCTTCCTTCTGTGAAGTCCTCTCTAGAACTTCCTACAATTTTTCTAACTTTGCTTTCTTATTGTTGAGATTTCTGGATTTCTTACCTATGATTTGAGTCACTGGTTTCCTCTTTCCATTATTTTTCTTATCTCCTCTTGGCATAGTAAATTCATACTGTGTAGGGTCTTTCATAGGGTTCGAGAGTAATACTTCTTCTCTTTTTGTGGTAGGTGCTCTACTCTCCTATATGGAAAAGGGTTTCAAGTCTTCCTGTGTTCTTTCAACTTCGATAGCTAGGTCTCTGGTTCGTAGTAGCTTCGAATTGACCTCTTGTTCTTCTAGTAAGTGCGCTATTCTCCTAGCCATGAAAGCTCTTAGTTCTTTATTTTTCTATTCTAGAGCTTCCTCTTCTTGTTTTCTTCGTATCTTGTCTTTCTCATCCCAAGTTTTTCCTAGCAAAATAGCAAATGGGGCATTGTTGTCAACAAACATAATGACCTCAAATTCTTCTTCTGTCGAAGTTCCATGAGAACTCATAGGTATTTGGGTAAGTCTTCCAGATAAGGTTATCATCTTCCCTTTAAACAATCATATTCCTCCCAATGAAGGAACCATAGCATGCTTTCCCAAAATTTCCCAAGTTTTTTCTGTCATGATATTCACCTTTGTTTCTTCATCTAGGACACAGTCTATGTCGAAGTATCCTATTCTTGTTTCTGTGCACTCCTTCTCTTTTAAGAACTCCGATAATTTGATGTCTTTGTGGTCATTCATGGTTTCTTTCATTTGTAATAATATAGTATCTGATTCTTTCTGATTCTTGAGAATATTCTTAGTCTCTTGACTTTTCTCATGGTTTTCTTGTCTCATGTTCATCTTTTCAATTTTAGAAATCATTCTAGGAAAATCCAAAACTTCATGTCCTGTATCCTTACAACAAAGGAAAATAGGACCTCTACCAAGGTATTCCTTAGCAATATGTCCCAATATTCTACAACTATAACAAAGATTCAATCCTCTCTTTCTCTTGAACGATCCCCAACCTTTCATGTACTGCACACCAGGATCACAGTGGTGGATCTACAAAAAACTATTTCTAGGATTCGACATCCATTTGTTAGTCCAATAGTTCTTTCTATGCATAGGAATAACATATCTTTCACTACTTATATCAGATCTATTCATATCACTGTTAGAAAAATAGGATCATGGAGCAATAAAATA
>JASDQU010101359.1:25824-41903 GCA_032191745.1 Picea mariana | reverse complement strand
AATAAAATAAAACAAATGTAGAAATAAAACATAGAAGACACACAATACAAGAGAGACACAGATTTACGTGGTTCACCCAGTGTGGGCTACGTCCACCAGAGAAATTTCCAGGTCCTTCCTTTATTATTATCCAGCAAATGAAGGGATACAACCTACAGCAAAACCCGTTGTAACTTCCTCTTATTTCTCTCACAGTCTCCTCTCTCAGAATACAATATTCACCATCATCCATAACCGCAATACATTTCCCTCATAAAAGAGGGTTTCCTTCTAGGGAAAAAAACCCTAACATAATCTCTACCGTTATATCTGCGACCTTATAATGAACGGTCCAGATTTACAATGAAATTACAATATACTTTTACAAGGCAACTTTTGCTTCGGGGGCTTCGCCCCCAAAACCCTGTTGGGGGCCCGCTTACCCCTAGACCCCCCAGCCGGGGGGATAGCCCCCCCGGACCCCATAGAGGGGGTACCCCCCCCTTGCACTCCCCCGTGTGGAAGAGTGTACATACTTCTGGGGTGTAAATACTTCATGGGGTACAAACACGACTGAAAGTAAAAGACCTCTAAATCAGGAAGATAATCAGGCTCCACAACCAACAATCAAATCTTCTTTCTTCTATTTGTTCCCTAGTTTTCAGACTCAGACAAAATATATCCAACATACCTAGATCCATTTTTTCAAAACAAAAATTTTCACTTATCTTACCTTTATCAGAGAACAAATATTTAATATCTTACCTCTTTTCTTCAGATCGAGCTTCTTTTCTTAGCACAGAGCTTCACAAGTCAAGTAGAGTAATGCACCCTAAAGCAACAGATCTACGCACAGAGCTTTATATTTTCTTTAGTTCCCAAAAATCATAGTTTTAGGTCTCAACAATGGAACCATTTGTTGGCATAGGGGCAGACCCAGGGTTCAACGCTTCAACAACGCACCAACAAAACCCTAACTACCGGCCCTTTCAAAAACACTTGTGAAGCATATGAAGTACCACCTGAGGTAGAGGCAGGGGTGGTTTCAGGACTCAAGTGTCTACAACCTAGCTAGGACATAGATCTATGATCACAGTACTTAACAGAGCACTTAGCAGTTAACATTCATTAATATTTAACTCTTATCCAGTTCGCAGGAGAAAACCTTAATTATAGAACAACACAGTATTCAACAAGATCTAACACATCCAAGCACTTAACACATAGAAATAGATCATATCTAACATTCATTCACATCAGTAAGCAATAAGATTCTATATCAGATGCATCTAACATATATTGCTACACTAAGAATAACTCATATAACAACCATAATGCACAAAGAAACAACAACACAGGATATACGCGGTTCACCCCAGTGTGGGGCTACGTCCACCAACTCTTCTTCTCTTTATTATCTTCATTTAATGCATAGAACCACAAGACACACTCTGCATAGGACAAGAGATCTTCACACACCTCGCCATATCCTCCTTCCTCGAGTTAGGTCACATCACAAAGCCTTCTTACACAGTCTGCGCACAAGCTTCTTACAATCACTTTCACTTAGCTCTACAAGTCTTAACCCATAGTATGCACAAAGTCTCTAGCTCCGCACTAAGCCACAAACATTCACTATTTCTACTTTCTTACATTGCCTAGATATCTATTTATAAATTACAAAAGGGGCCAAAGAATGGGTAAATCCATGGGCCGACATCCCATAGCCATTACATAAACCCTAAACCCAAAAATCCCTAAAAAGGTGGAGAGATCCCGCAATCTTTGCTTCACCTTGCGCTCCACCTTCGAATAGCCTATCGAAGTCCCAAAAATGGTCAAACATGAATAAGGTTCTCCAAAAATTGGTCAAGGGCCGACACTTTGTCAATTGTTTCTTCATGTTTTTTAGAAGACCCCTGCACCAATTGAAAACCAAGGGCTCCATACACTCGATAACATACTTAAAATGGGTTTGTAAAGCCATGTGAGGAACCACATTCTTTTCCATCTGAGTGATAGTATAGAGGATATTCCTCAAAGGAAAGTCTCTAACATCCTTTATGGAAATTTTCCCACTATGCTTCTTTGTACCAGGTTCGCAGTTATGTGCTACATAATAATCCATGGGTTCTCCACCACCTATGCTTCCCAATAGTGAAACTCGAGAGCCTCGATGAGATAAACTAGTCAAGAAGTAGATGTCATCAATATCTAGGGTAAGTGTATGCACATTGAAGTTAAATTCTTTTTAATTAACATCCCACATGTGGACTAAGTATTCCAATAGCCTCAATTGGGCTCTCATGCCCTGAAATTTGAAATTTTTTAGCGAGCCACACTCTCAGAGTGCCATGGCAATGCCCAGATCATTCTCAGAAAATTAATCTTATTTCTCATGCTCTCGTTCCCTCCAATCGAGCATAATGACCAATGAAAACCTGCCAAACAACATTAAAAAATGATTAGGTTCATCAAAATTTCAAAGGTGGAATTTTTCCTAGCTCTATCTCTCTTTTTATATTTTTAGTTGCGGTCCTCGTAGGGGCTCTTTTTCCCATAATGCAATGTCATCACACCCCAGATGTGAAACCCTTGCAGTGATTTGGGATTGTCGCAGTTCACGATAGGGTGGACCTGCGATGATCTCAAAGAGCAATGACCCTTGGAAAATCTCACATAACTCAAGATTTAACCATTAAAAATGAAAAATTCAACCATGAAAAGAGAGAGGGGAAGAAGAATACCTACTTCATGAAAGCAGCTCGAGAAATTTTCCACCAGGAACTCCAGAATCGTCACTTGAAAATCGGAGGAAAAGGAAGGTTTTTGGCACTAGTTTGGTGAAAATGCAAATGAAATGGTAAATGAACTAGTTTTGACCTATTTTATTCTCTTTTACCATTTTAATTTCAAATTAAAATAATTTTAAATATTTTTTCGTATGTCATAAACCTAATGAACTTTCCAAAGTGTTGATATTGCAGGTTGAGAGATCTGAGGACCAAACTTTTGATATAGGATCTTCCCTTTTTGGTCGTTTTGCATGTTTTTATGATGTATATATACTTTTAGGGTTTTTTAGAAAAAACTCTGATCATGGTCTTAATTTTTTTTCAYGCTCGTGAAACTATGAGAATGTAATCAAGTAACCTTTTATCATTTTTTTCAGACTCGTAATGGAAATACGAAAAAAAAACCTATGGAGTCTCGTTTAAGCTCTTTTCAAGCTCCCTAAACATGAAAATATAGCCGAGGGACCTTGTCCTTTTCACACTCGTAAAGGTATTTGAAGAAAATGTCTGATGAGCGATAGATTATATATTTTTTGGTCTGGTCAGAATAACTTATGAAAAATGATGTTATGGAGTTTACTTTAAGTGTTTTTCAGACTCTCTAAACATGAAAAACCCATGATTTTTCTTTCTTTGGACTCATAAAACAAACATCGAAAGGCCCATATGGGACCGAACTACTCTTTCCTAGGGTTCGTTAAAAATAATCCAAGGGATTCATCCGAAGGATGAGCCTACATTACAAGCATATGTTATCCTCCTCAAGCTTGTGTAAAAATAAAGAGGTACTTGGTAGAAATGGTGGGGGAAAACTGGGAAAAAAATGTATATTTGTATCTGTATTAGTGGCAGTAATTCTCTTTTGAACATGACAACCCTCTTGATCATTGTATCCGAGTTGGGAAATCCATTTGTGTCTAGTTTGACCATCCACAAGTCCATATGTTGGGTCCTCCTTGAGTCAATGATTCCAATACAATTGTCGTGTCATTCATATGTTCAAGAGAATTTCAACCTAAACAAGCCTTCTATCGAGTTGGCCATATGCAGTCGTCAAATTCCTACCATGAAAAACTTCCCTAAGTTAGTCATGTGTCACTTTATGCTCTGATCTACAAATTTGTTACATATTTTGTGTCATTGATGGGGGACACATTAAGGAAATCATGTGATGAGGCTGTTCCTATTGAATTCATCTCATTATCCTGGAATTAGACCTAGAAATCATTTAGTACCTTGGGACCCGCATGCTTCAACGAAAAGTTTCCTCTCTTTCAATAGTGGGTTCACATCATTGACCCCTAATTCGAAGATTCCATCGAGTGTTCGACTGCAAATCATTAAATAACATTCATTATATTGTACTAGAGTACCTCAGGGGTCAACATCAATGATGATTTCCCTCTCACTTGTTAACGATATCCATTAATGACTGGTAATCAAGTGGTTTCTACCATGTTCGACATCGAAACCTATAATCAGATGGCTAGATTCATACTTCAAGATTATGGAAATGAAGACCCTAGATATCACCATATCGATCCAGGTTGTGATGGAGTATTCATAAGTCTATACTGACACATATATCCACTGTCTATGTCTCATGGCTATGTCCAAATATGAGTTTTTAGAGCATAGATTCACAGTGTTTTTCTCGTGGCTATGTTGAATCATGATGACATGGATCCATAGTGTATGTTTGGTGGCCATGACTCACTTGAAACTTATTATTAGAGTCACTTGTATTCTCAGTATGGGAATTCCTACCTGAGGAGATGGTATATTATTATGTATATGCTTGATTGTTTGCAGGTTCTCGACTGATTCGCTCCTTGTTTTCGACACACACATTCTACAAAGTATTTCAGTTGTCACAGGTTCCAACTTCATACTTTCGGGAGAATTCTATTACACATTATTTTTGTCACTCCTGTGATCAACTGAATATATGTGCATAACTCACTTCTATGTTCCCTGAAGATACTAAATGATACTTTCTCCATGAGAAAACAAAATCATCTTTCTTTTCTTAAAAACCATATCAAAGGATATCGTCGCACCCTACTAAATGTTTTTGGTGCGACAATTCTTGAATGTTTCATGTTGCACCAAAAATAGACTGTGGCGTCGCCACATGCTGCTTGTGCATTGGGTACGGGGATGCTCAAACAAGATAAAAAGGTGAAATTCATGAAAGTTCTAGAAGGGAATATTCTAGAAGATGAGGTGGCCTCCGATCAGTTTGGATCTTACTCGCCTATATGATTTAGTCGGATCATCATAATATCCTCATACACCCCTCTTTATCCCTATATAAATAGGTATATCTCATGGGAAAGGCTAGGCTATCTTATGCATGAAGAATTCTGTTGAAGATTGTACTTGTGATAGCTTTGCTTTAGCTTTCCAAGTTAGGTTGTGAATACTCTTCATCAAAATATTTGGAGCAAAAGTGTGTGTGTTGAAGAAAAGGTCCATTGGAAGGGACCTTTCAACATCAAGGTATGGGTTTCATTCTCCACTTTCATTCAATATAATGTAGTAATACATTTCTTCCCTATAAAGGTGTCTCTACTTTTATTGTGTAACTCCTTGATCTTATACATAGACTTCATTGGAAAATATATATCGTTGTTCTTTCTCTTTGTTGTTTTGTGCTTCTTGATAGGTTCAACATCTCACAAATACAAATATGGAGCAAGGATGAAACTAGTGAGGATCAAATGTCATTTAAATGGTATGTCATTTGTCCCTTTTTGAACTAGTTTACATTACAATGAAATTTAAGGAGAAGCTTGTATTTTGCATTTTTTTGTTCTATCTTCTTATTGAAGTTAGGGATATTAGTTTGTGTTGGAAATTACTGATTTATACAATAAAAACTATCAAGAAGAAGGTGATAATACACACTCTCATGAAATTTTCTCCAGGAGAGTTGGAAGACTCCAAAGGTCGGAGTGCCGAAGCTCCAAATTCCCAAAGTAAATGAGAACCGTCCACTCAACTGCATATCAAGTCATGGATGTTGATTTGTTTGAAACCTCTGGACAATACATAATATTTCTCTATGAAATAATGAATATCAACCATCCAATCTAATTCGGAGAAATGCATTCTTGAAGGTTGAATGATTGCAAAGGCTCAAAGTCTCGAAGGATGAAATAAATCTAGACCATTGATCTAAGAGTTTATGACATTCGTTGGATCAAGGATTCATATGAACCTACGAATAGGAGGAGGAAATATGCCACATTAGGAGTTCCATGTCAGCAAGACCATGTCAACAAGGACACATGGTGCAATCAGATGGTGACAAGTGTCTAGGTCTAGTTGTCACTTTAGGGTACGTAAGTGATGAATATAGGTGACACGTGGAAACCACTCATCCAGTTCCAAGTCAGCAGTGATGTTAGCAAGTTACATCACTCTGAGAGTTTTTCCTTCAGTGGAAACAAGTGGCTACCACCAGCAACTACTCGAAGCGGTGAAGGCCAAAGTCAATGCTAACTGTTTATCTAAGATCCTTTGTATTCTCACATGACCGTTAGATAAAAAACTAGTGGAAATATGACATAATCACTCCCATGTTGACCATTTCAGTGTTGACCAACTACGGTGGAAATTGGAACAACAATTACTTGGACCTTTGAAGTCCCAAAGTCCCGAAGTAAATAGTGGTTGTCCATATCAACCTTTGATTAAGTCATAGTTGTTGGATTAAGTAGTAAAAGGATAAGTAAGGATTGGATCTAGAACTTAGATTTGGTTCCAGGAATCATGCCAACCATATGATCAACCCTTGTGAGACATAACCACTTCGTGAAGTTGAAACTCCGAAATATTGGATGAGAGAGAAATCACCCAAAGGCCAAAGTACCAGAGGACTAGGTTCCAGCCCTCAATCATGGGTTATGAACACATAAGCCATGAGGCGCTAGGTAAATCGCTTAATTAATAAGCCTATGGTTTTGTGCATATGGTCACATTTAAATGGTCTGAAGGAAGCACCTTTGTAGAATTTGATTTCTACAATATTTGCAGAAACGTGGAATCGAGTTAAAAACAAAATCGATCCACATTTGTTATTGATTTATGAAAATGAATCTCACTAAATTAAAACCTTCACGATAATGTTTGAATAATACTATATATTATTGTTAATTTAAAATGAAGAGGTGTGATGGTACAAATAAAGGGACACAATGCTTCATAGATCAATCCAATTGAAATATTATATAAACACGAAATAATAGTGAGAATAAAGTGCCTCTATAGTCCAAATCAAAATATCAAAACAAAAGCAACATCCAAGAAGAATAAATGATGATTCTTATGAAGTGAGGGTGGAAGGGAGGAGCACGAAAGGATTCATATCCTTTACTAAGTAAGTTTAATTTAAGGGAGTTGGTGCTTCCTGGGGTTGGCTCCCTAAAGACAAGTGAAATGGTTCTTCCTAGGGTTGGTGCCCTAAAGAAAAGGGAGTTAGTGCTTCCTAGGGTTGGTGCCCTAAAAAATAAGGGAGTTGGTTCTTCCTAGGGTTGGTTCCCTGAAGAAGGGGATTTATATCTCCTAGAGTTGGTTCTCTAAAAGGGATTGGTGTCCTTCACTATTCTTCATAAAATCCTTGTAATTCCTATTAATTATATTTATATAATTGATTTTACAAACAAGTCCATTGTTGATATATTATGGTAATTAACAAAATAAAAAAATAAAAAACTGATAATTGTTGAAAAAGGGTAATATTGATTCACCCCCCTGTCTCAGTATTCCAACATGGTACTCTTGGGGCCAAAGGGTTAGGCATACCCACTCCAACATACTGTGAAAATAATGGACACTAATTTTTGTGATGACCTTCTGTCTTTCACATTGTACACCAGACATGTTCTCTTTTCTCCTTTCCTTTGTTTTGATTTAACTGGAATGTTAAGTTCTTTAGATCTTGCTTCAACTCTTCCACAACTAGATCTCTATGCTTGTATTGGTTTTCCTCTAGCTATAAGGATGCCTGCAGGGCCTCACCTTGACTTTGGAATTTATTTTTTCTCAAAGGATACTTCATGTGTGGAAAAAGCGAATTAACAAACAAATGCCTATGTTTTGTATCAGTAATAGTGTACTTTAAGTTACCTTTTAACCTCTTGAATTTTTTATCCACTTCCTAGACCGATTATCCTCATTTATTCTTGATCTCTATCATTTCATTCATAAATTGGTCTTCTAAAATTTTCTTCTAAAAATCATTTATTAACTGCCTCTTCACATATGCTACATTAGTAGGTGTTCCGTTTGGGTTATTTGTTGAGAGACCCATGTACCAATAATGTGTGGTCTCAAAAAAAGATTTCCAATTGCGCAACATTTGTATCCTAGTCTATAATCGTCTTTGTAACCCATATATTCTCATAGATGAGCACATGTTTTTCTGGGTCATCTAACCCATCCCCTCATAACTATGGTAACCTGATGGTTGAATATTGTCTTGCCATTGTGAAATTTTTTGAACTACCACCTCCACGTGGTGCAGAAACTTGACTGATACTTGTTGAACTTACAATTCTTCTACTGGACCCACATCCTAAAAAAAATCTTCTACCACTAATCACTTGCTGATATCTTCTTTTTCTTCTTCAGTTGTGTTATTCTCACACGGGGTTGTGGGTTCCATACTAATTCATATATGGAATGGAGATCCTTCTTCTACGCCAGACCTATGACCTCTGGTTTTCCTCTCATATATGGCATGCAATATATCCTCAATATTCCTCATGGTGTGAAGATCATTTACCTCTTCCTCATCATTTTACAATCCTTCTCACTCGGATACAACCCTCTTCTTATTATTCATCCTATACTAGTAGGGTCATCCGCTGCACATTGCACCTGCACTCCTTATGATTTCCCTAGTTTGTTCATAATCCATCATGACGAGGTCCATTCCCTCCTTCTTTTGGTTACTCTCCAGATCCTTCTCCATTTATCATATCTTCCTTAGTGCTTCCCCCAACTCCCCCATGCACGCAGAGTGATCTAGCTATTTGATTCCATGGTCATCACACCTTTATCATGTAATAAGATCTTGATCGACGTGTAAAGAGACCTAATATACCTCCCTCTAGGTCCCTTCAAGAAATACTACTTTGTAGTAGTGTATGACTTCGATGTATCTACTGCAAACTCAGTGATAAACCCCACAGTAATGTTGTCTAACCAAAAATCTACTGCTTGGTTGAATTTATTATTAACTCTTTCCAACCATGAGATATTTTCAATAGTCCACACTATTGGCCTAATCCGGTTAGTCATATGGGTATCCTTAAACCATAACAACCAATCCTATAATAACTACGGAAATAAAAAAAATGCTTCATACAAATCAATAAACACATACCTTTGCAGGTATTGGCACGGTCTATACCTAGAACCCTTATTGTCTTTCTGTGCGGACTCCAACTGCCTTGTCTCTAACCATATTTCAATTTCTTGTTTCATAGGATGTCATGGCATGAACATCCCTTTCTACCATTGAATATTCTTCACCAAACCCCTTTTTGTCTCTCCTTCTGAGTTCTAGTCGACAATGGAACCATTTGTTGGACTTACAGGCTGACTCAAGTTCTACCTTAGTTCTCCAACAAAACCCTTATCACCATCAACCCTTTTGGTAAACTAGAAGGCTACACTGCGCAGAGAGTGCACAAAAAAGTCTCACCCAAGATGGTTTATGGGGTACTACAGGATGCAGATGTCTACAATCATGGAAGTGATTGGGGGATGTTCTTTCTTACTTCTTCTTTCTACTTAACCATGCATTCTATTCCACTATTCATTAGACCCATTCAGTCATTCATTTGCATATTTAATCTAATGCACACTGTAAATAAATCATCCATTCATCTATCTAACCATTCAATGATAACTGCAGAATCAATAACACATTAACACACATTACACACATGGTATTTCCTTGGTTCAACCCCTATGGGGCTACTTCTAGAAATATCTTCTTCTTCTTTATTCTTATTCATCAAAAAGGGTGTTGCACACATTACATCGTAGTAAAGAGTAGTGAGGCAGACTAGGATCACACCAAGCTCCACAAATTTTGACTTGACCCTTAGCTACTTCGACCTCATCTGAGCTCTATAGCTCTCAAAAATGACTTCCAATCCCAAAATATCCAAAATAGGTTCTCCAAAAAAGACTTGTCACACTAACTCTCTAACAATCAAATTTTAGATAATTCACCTCCTCTAATATACCTCATAACCCTTATTTATATTACAAAAATGGGTTAGAAACCCTTACAATCCATCCCAAAACCCTAACCCTAACTAGGCTAGGTTTTCCCACATTTTGTGTCGGGTTTCCACAAATACTTTCGTGTGCGTTGGTTTTCCTCAAAATGTTGCATGTTGTTCTGCCTCATTGTTCTCCAAGCATGCCTTCTCCAACAAGCCATACAAATATTTTGTGAAAATTTGCAGCAGGGAAATTTTACAGCAATGATATGTACCAACAAGAGGCAAGAATGGGCATTGAATTGGATGATTTGTGGAATTGTTTGATGAATAATTACAAATAGAAATACTAGAGGCAGAAGAAGAAGAGAAACATGCCAGTACAACTTAAATCAATAAAGGATTTTTCACAACAACAAAGTAAAGTATGGGATCTTGGAAGGTTGCAGACAAAAACAATTCAACAATTGGACAACAAGATGAGTGAGTAGCATCCCAAGATTTGGGATCCTAGATGTTACATATCAAAATTCCTCACTTCGACAGTGTCACATTCTCATTTTCGTAAGTGTTGTAAGTGTCACACTTTTGTCGCAAGTGTTGTAAATGTCACATTCTCTTTGCCTAAGCATCACATCATGAATGACACCATAAAACCACTTTCTAAAACCCCAAAAACATGTTAGAATAAGAATCCCCATCATATGACAGTTGGAACAAATGTTTTTCTAGGGAATTGTTCATCTTGGTAACTTTTTGGAAGATCAGTGCTCCCCTTATCAAACACAGGGAGCACTAGCACTCCTTGTCCATATCAAGGGGAGCATTGTAGCACTATGTTTCCCATTCTAAGGGAGCGCCAAGTTAGTTGAGGAAATCTTGGAAGAAATCCCATTTTCTTCTAAAGACAGCTACAGATGGATCGAGTTGGTTTGTCTCAAATCTAACTCTAGGGATGCATCTAACTGAGATATCACAACTATTGGAGACATATCCTCAACTAATTCCAAATATCCCGAAGGAATTTGAGCCTCTCAAATGATATAAATGGAGGCATTCCCATGGTAAACAAAAAAAAGAGGATAAAATAAGAAAAACATTGTTATTTTGATTGTGGATCTTTCGAGCAAGGGTTGGATGAGGAGGACTTGGAGAGCCTGTTGCAACATCATATGAAGATTGTAAGTTTCTTCTTGAAGTTATCATCTAATATACTTGGCCTATTTCCTTCAAGTATGTGGTTTCATGTTCTTTTCTATGTTTAATTTGATTTTCATAGATCAATTTCCTTTTCCTAATCCATTAGAGTGGAATAAAGTTGTGTGTTTCTTGTTATTCATTGAAGGTATTGATTTGTGCCAGGAATTAGATCAAGTTTGCGGGTAGGCGAATCTAGGAAAAACGTCATAAAAAGAGTACATCCTACTTTAACTTCTCCTCTCTTTTTCAATAAGAAAAATGAGTTTATATGTGTAATATTCCAGATATAAAAAGTATGCAGAACAGAAATAAAATGCTAGAAATGAAATATAAACAACAATATAACTATAACAACACCACAATAAAACTAAAATGATATCAAAATAACACTAGGACGCGCACTTTGATTCTGAGAGCAATGTTCACCGAACTCTTCTAGGAGGAAACCTCCAGTTGAGCAGAGCTCTATTACAATAATATCCAAGCTAGGTTTCTCATACCCTCAACTCCTATTTATACTAAATATGTCTATCAAAAGAACCATTTAGATGAAGATCCTTCTAGAAGTGAAATCTTTTATTAGGTCTTCTTACATTCGACTCATTCTACTTTATTTCAAATCCTTCTTAATATTGACCTTTATTACATCCGAATATATTTTTCTACCTATGTGCGAGTTAGGTCCTTAACATGTCCTCCCCCTTAAAAACAACCTTGTCCTCAAGGCTTGAGATGTGGAAATTGCTGCAGAATGGTAGCTGGTTCTCAAGTGGCATCTGTTGGAGTTGTATCTTTCCACTGGACTAACACTTCCTTGATGGTTCTTTGACATAGGTGACACTCACGCTAGTCCAAAAATTATTGTGGTTGTATCCAAATGGATCCTTCTTCGCCCAACTCAAGAAGGTTGGTTTTAATTTGGCACTTAGTTCCAATGACCTTCTTTAAGCATGAAACATGAAAAATGGGATGTAGATTAGAATGACTGGGAAAAGCTAACTGATAGGCCACCTATCCCAAACGCTTGAGAATGATATAAGGACCATAAACTTTGGGCACCATCTTCTGAAAATGCTCGACCTTGAGGGAATTTTTCTTGTAAGGTTGTAGTCGAGGAAACACCTGATCCCCTTCTGCAAATTGATGTTCAAAGCGATCTTGATCTGCTTGTTGCTTCATGTGATTATTTTCCATGAACAAATTCTCTTTGAGGGTATGAATAATAGGCTCTCGAATTGTAAGTGTTTGGTCAACCGCCTGGACCTTCGAGACACCAGGTAAGTATGATATAACTGAAGGTGGCTTTTGTCCATATACCGATTCAAAAGGATTCATGTGTGTAGATGTATGGTATGAAGTGTTGTACCACCATTCATCTAGGGGTAACCATTGAGCCCACTAATTTTTCTTTTCTGAGGAAAAACACCTCAAATATGTTTCCAAGCACTTGTTGACAACTTCAGTTTAACCATCAATCTGGGGATGATAAGTTGTGTTGAGATGCAATTGGGTGCTTTGTAGCTTGAACAGTTCTTTCCAAAAATTTCTGGTGAAATTTAGGTCACAATCATAAACAATAGGATGCGGCATGCCATGA
Source organism: Picea mariana (assembly GCA_032191745.1). Taxonomy (NCBI): domain Eukaryota; kingdom Viridiplantae; phylum Streptophyta; class Pinopsida; order Pinales; family Pinaceae; genus Picea; species Picea mariana. The sequence goes on along the minus strand of JASDQU010101359.1, from coordinate 29,088 downwards.
AGCTTGAATACCTAATGCATGAAACGTTGAGCCACAATGGATGTTGTAAATGGGTGTTGAAGAGAACATAAATGAGCATACTTGGAAAGGCCATCAAAAACCACCATGATGACTGATTTATTTCCCAATTTGGATAAGCCAGTAATAAAATCCATAGAGATATCCCTCCAAATAGCACGTGGAATTGGAAGCGGTTGTAGTGTACTAGGATATTTGACTATTTCACCCTTGTTGCATTGACATACATCATATTCAACGACAAAATTACGAACTTATTGTTTCATACCATCCCATAAAAAGGAACGTTTGACCCTATCATAGGTTTTGGTAAACTCGGAGTGCCCAACTGTGGGTGTATCATGAAGCTTAAAAAGTACCATGGATTTAAGTTTTGTTTTTTTTACTTAAATACAAACGGCCTTTGTATTGAAGCTCATCATGGAGCCAAGAGTACCCTGGGGAAACTGGACCATTGGACTGCAATTGTTGTATCATATGCAAACTTTTGGGATCATGTAGCCATTCTTGGCGAATGACTTGGATCCAATCTGGTACAATGAAGGAGAGAGAAAAAAGGGATCCTTCATCTTCATATTTTTGGGAAAGTGCATCCACAACCACATTGTCTTTTCCTTTTCTATAAATGATCTCATAATCATATCCAAAGAGCTTAGTCACCCATTTTTGTTTCTTTGGGGAGGAAATGTGTTGTTCTAGAAAATACTTGAGGMTTTGATGGTCTATATTAATTTGGAAGTATTTCCCCAATAGATAAGGGCACCATAGATCAACAACATATAGAATAGCCAACATTTCCTTTTCATAGATTGATCTAACCAAATTTCGTTTAGACAATTGCTTGCTAGTAAAGGCCAAAGGCTGACCCTCTTTCATAAGGATAGCACCAATTCCTTTCCCGGAAGCATCACATTCCAGGAAAAAGTTCTTTGTGAAATCAAGAAGGGCCAAGACTGGAATGGTGCACATGCCCATCTTCAAGGTTTGAAAAGATTGAGCAGTTGGTGGAGTCCAAGTGAAAGATTTATTTCTTAGGAGTGCAGTGAGAGGTGCTACAATCTTTCCATAATTCTTAACAAACTTGCGATAATAACCTGTTAAGCCCAAAAATCCATGAAATATTTTTAGATTATTTGGATTAGGCCCATATTGCATAGCTTCAATCTTTTTAGGATCCACCCTAACATTGTCCTTGCCAACTATATGACCCAAGTACTCGACTTCTGACATGCCAAAAGCACATTTAGACTTTTCAGGAAACATTGGTGCTAAGAGAGTAGATGGAGAACTTGATCCACATGACAAATATGGTATGTCCAGGTTTTTCTATAGATGAGGATATCATCAAAGAAAGCTAAGAAAAAATGATGGAGAAAAGGACGAAAGACATGATTCATGAGCCTTTGGAAGGTGGAGGGGGAATTACACAAGCCAAAGGGCATGAACAAAAAATCATAGTGGCCCTCATGAGTTCTAAAGGTAGTCTTAGGAATGTGTTCCTGTTTCATACGTATTTGGTGGTAGCTAGAGCAAATATCAAGTTTAGTAAAGAACTGGGCACCACTCAATTCATCCAAGAGGTCATCAATGACAGGAATGGGAAATTTGTCTTTAATGGTAAGTTTGTTGAGGGCATGAAATTCAGGACACATTCACCAAGAACCTTCTTTCTTTAGGACCATGACCACAAGAGAAGAGTAGGGGCTTGTACTAGGGTGGATAACATCTAAGTTAAGGAGTTCCTAAACCATTTTCTCAATTTCGTGTTTTTGGGAAAAGAGGTGATGATACAGACAAATATTGGGAGGAAGGCTTCCTGGTACAAGGGGAATGGAATGATCATGAAAACCACGAGAAGGAGGGAGTCCCTGGGGAGCAGAAAATACCACTTGATGTTTAGATAGGATGGATTGGAGGTCTTGTTGCACAGAGGGTGTCTATGTTTCTTGTATGGAATGGAGTTGGGAAATATTTCCAAAATGACCTTTTTTGAGCATCTTTTCCATGCGATGGGAACTAATGATCTCAGGTGAACCAACGATGATTCATTGGAACTTATATTGTTGGCCCTCCTGGTTGAATTGCATGGTTAATTGCTTAAAATACACGAGAATGGGACCCAAAGTCCTTAGCCAGTCTGCACCCAACACAATTTCACAACCGCCCATGTCGATAGAAAACATGTGAGATTTCAGGTGGTATTCACCAATTTCGAGACACATTTTCACAACTCCCTCCACATTTCATGGAGCCACCATTGGAAATCATGATTTGGAAATTATTGACTGCATGGATATAATAATGAGTTTCTTGGGAAATGTACAATGAATAAAATTATGTGTGCTTCCACTATCAACAAGAATGATGACCTTCCTATGCTTGATGTAACCGATTAGCTTGAGGGTTTGGGGAGCATAGAAGCCAATGTGAGCATTTAGGGAAATGACCGGTTCTACTTCGGGAGGGTCTGAGGGAGGGGTTATGTCAGTGGTTTCAGATGACTTAGACATAAGGGGAGTTTCAACATCCTCTTCCGAAATATCCTCCGAGATGGACATAAAAATATTTTGTACCTTACACTTGTGGCCTGAAAATTATTTTTCATCATAATTATAACAAAGGCCTTTGAGTTGGCGTTCATCCATTTCATCCCTAGTCAATTTTTGGATCTTTAGTGGAGAAGAGGGAGTAGTGGGATTTACTGGTTTAGTGTGAGGGATAAAAGAGGGTTTTTGGTTCTGAGAAGATACAACATATTGTTCTTCTTTATCTCTTTTAGTAGCCTCCACCCAACTCTAAGGCCGAGCCATGAGGACATGGGCATGAATCTCATCTTTGAGGCCACTGATAAAACATTCTTGGAAAAAGGCATCAGACATGCCCTTTGTCCGGAAAGCTAGGCGCTCAAAATAAGCTATAAAGTATTCCACTGTTCCATATTGTTTTAACTTTGTCAAAAAACCTAAATGGTTGGTGTCAGTGTCAAAGCGTTCATAAATATCTTCCACAAAGTGTGTCCAAGCAATATACCCTTGACGGGGAGTTTTTCTCCATTGCCACCATTGCCAACGTTCTTGATCTAGATGGAGAACACCATATCAAAGTTTGGCCAAGTCATCTATAATTCTGTATAAAGAGAAATAATGTTCCATTTGGGTTACCTAACCAGTGGGATCTGAGCGATCAAATTTGGTCACATCCACTAGCGGAAGGCGTAGCTCACGTTGAAAGTGATGGGGCTGAAAA
>JASDQU010101359.1:0-11896 GCA_032191745.1 Picea mariana | reverse complement strand
GGATTTTCAACAGTTCATTAAATCCACAGAGATTGTTGCCCTACAAGCAAATAACATGTTTTGGCAACAATCTACTGAGAAAATACAGGAACACAATCCCTTTAGCCCCGCTAATCTTGAGACAACAATCTCCAGGGTACCTAGCTACATGAAGTGTGTTCAGCAATGTGCTGAAAGATCGATAGGTTATCAATTTCATTTTCCTATCCTATGGATACCAGCAGAGAAATATCAAGTTCATTATAAGTTGCCCAAGAAGGCCGCAACAACAGCTTGGCAAAGGCTACAACACGTTCAAGGATTCAGAGCTCCAATAGACAACACTTTCCACAGCTACTGCTTAAGTAACTTGTACGCTCAGAGTCAGTATTCAGATTCAGATTCAGATTGAATTTGCCTGAGGACATGCAACCTTTTAAGTTGGGGGGGATGTTAGGACCCTATAATGTACCCTTTTTCTCACACATTTTGCTACCATTACATCCTTTTTTCACTCACATTACCACCTTACCCTATCTTTCCAAAGGTTTATAACGTCTCTTCTCTTTACTATATGTTTAATCTGTTTTGCATATAATTTTACACTACTCTCGTACTTAACCATTGATTAGAAATATATAAGTGCTGAAACAGTTTGAACTGCAGATTATCATTGTTTTTTAAAGGCCCGTTGTTGAAACAGTCAAAAGCACACAAACCCCATGGCTGAAACAGTCTGTGGTCTACGATGTTGAAACAACAACTCACACAGGAAGAAGTTGTCACACTCTCCGTGGTCTACGATGCTGAAACAACAACTCACACAGAAGAAGTTGTTACACTCTCTGTGATCTATGATGCTGAAACAATAATTCCAAAGCTATTACACTGACCACAACAGCCGCACCTTGAGCCAGAATTAACCATCGTTGTTGCATGAGACCACATTGTTGAAACAGTTAGAACATAAATCATGTTGCTGAAACAACCCGCGATTTGTGATGCTGAAACAACATACAACAGTAGTAACAAGAAGATAAATAAGGAAGATATTACTCCAACCGCAACAACAACACCTCACTCATGGGAGACCAAGATATCCTACTCCAGTATAGAGATTTGATCTGACTAAGAATAGGATTCAGATGCGCACATGTAATTTGATTGTATTGAGGGGATTCTCCTCTTTAAATAAGAGGAAACCATCATTAGAAAGGATCTTCTTTTTGGCTAAGAAAGGATTTACAGTGAAGGACGTGTTTTACTTTAGACATTGTAACATGATACAGTTGACAGATGAATAAAAGATTGTTCTGAGCATTTCTCTCTAGTTCCTTTCATTTCAGGGGAATCTTGTGAGAAGGGAGGGCCCACCTTCTTCACAAGATTCACCTGTTAGCTCTGTAGTGTGTTAGTGTTATTTCTGTTCATGCCTTGATTAAATTATGTTTTGCTGAAACACTACTTTACTGGACTCTGTTTTGCTGAAACTCTGCTTACTGGTTGTTACATTGTTTTCATATGATTCATGCCTGGGTAACTATTAATCATTCTAGTTAGCATTCCTGTTTGGTGAATTTATGAAAGTGTGATAATCAAGGACAGGTGCTGAAGATTCCTTCTTGGGGAATAGGGTCTTGTTCTCTGTTAAGAGATAGTTAGCCTTTAGTGTGTGTCAATCATTTCAGTTAGCAATGAGTTCATGAAAGTGTGATGATCGGAAAAAGGTGCTGAAGATTCCTGCTTGAGTAATAGGGTCCTGTTCTCTATTACAGAGTAGTTGGTCTTTCCTTTTGCAGCATCTTGAAGGATTTCATTCCTAGGTTGTTATTTTCTTAATGTAATCCAGGATTCTTTAGATAATCATTTCTTTAAACTTTGAACTTTGCAATAGGTAGGTTGCTTTCCTGTAATTCAAAGTAGGACTTCAGTTTGTTCAAGGCAAAGTGTGATTAATGTATTTTTACTACAAATTTAGATTGATTTTGAGATTGAGCATATACAGTGCATGATTACCTTTGAAATAAACAGACTTCCCTGGGTTGACAATTTATGTAGCACTTGATTGTTTAGTTAAATAAGCAATTATAGTGACCAACACATTCCTCCATCAACACCAAAATTGAGGACCTCAAACAAGACCTCAAATAATACCTTGCTACCTAGCTTGAATCCTTCACTACTATGATTTGCGACAAGCTACATATCCATGTATATATTCCCTCATATGATCCACCTTTGCAAAATGAAGGTGAAACTTCCTCTCATTCCCAGAATTTTCAGCCCCATCACTTTCAGCGTGACATACGCCTTCTACATGTGGATCTAACCAAATTTGATGGCTCAGATCCCACTGGCTGGGTAACTCAAATGGAACATTATTTCTCGTATTGAATTACGAATGAGTTCTCCAAACTCCGGTATGGTGTTCTCCATCTATATCAAGAAAATTGGAAATGGTGGAAATGGAGAAAAAAATCTCGCCAAGGGTATATGTCTTGGACACACTTTGTGGAAGAGATTTATGAATGCTTTGACACTGACACCAAACATTTAGGCCATTTTAAAAATTTGAAACAATCTAGGACAATGGAAGACTTTATAGTCACATTTGAGAAATTGGATTTTCGTACAAAGGGCATATCTGATGCTTTTTTACGAGATTTTTTTATTAGTGACCTCAAGGATGAGATTTTTTCCCATGTCCTCATGGATCAGCCTCAGAGTTGGGTGGATGGTACTAAAATAACTAAGGAATAACAACATTTTGTCTCTTCTCAAAACCAAAAACCCTCCTTTATTCCTTGCACTAAACTAGTCACTCCCACTCCTCCTTCTACTCAACTAAACATCCATAAATTGACCAGGGCTGAAATGGTTGAATGCCAACTCAAAGGCATTTGTTATAATTGTGATGACAAATAATTTCCTGGGAACAATTGTAAAGAACAAAATATTTTTATGGCCATCTCAGAGGATGTTTCAGAAGGCGATGTTGAGGCTCCCCTTGTGTCTGTGTCACCTGAACCCACTGACATGACCCCTCCCTCAAACCCTCCCGAAGTAGAACCAGTCATTTCCCTAAATTATATCACTGACTTCTCTTCTCCCAAAAACCTCAAGATAATTGGTTACATTAAGCATATGAAGGTCATCATTCTTGTTGATAGTGGAAGAACCCATAATTTTATTCATCGCTGCATTTCCCAGGAAACTAATTTTTATATCTATGCCATCAATAATTTTCAAATCATGATTTCCAATGGTGGGTCCATGAAATGTGGAGGGCGTTGTGAAAATGTGTGTCTCCAAATTGGTGAGTACCACATGAAATCTCAWWTGTTTTCTATCGACATGGGTGTTTATGAAATTGTGTTGGGTGCAGAATGGCTAAGGACTTTGGGTCCCATTCTCATGGATTTTAAGGAATTAACCATGCAATTTGACTAGGAGGGCCAATAATATAAGTTGCAAGGAATTAGAACCRGTTCCCCAGAGATCATTAGTTCTCATCGCATGGAAAAGCTACTCAAAAAAGGTCATTCTGAAATTATTTCCCAACTCCATGCCATATAAGACACTAAGACACCCTCTGTGCTACAGGACCTCCAATCCATCCTCTCTAAACATCAAGTGTTTTTTTCCACTCCCTAGGGACTCCCTCCTTCCCGTGGTGTTCATGATAATTCCATTCCCCTTGTCCCAGGAATCCTTCCTCCCAATATCCATCCCTATCCCTTTTACCAAAAAAATGAAATTGAGAAAATTGTTCAAGAATTACTCAATGTCGGTGTTATCTATCCTAGTACAAGCCCCTACACTTCTCCTTTGGTCATGGTCCTTAAGAAAAAAAGTTCTTGGTGCATGTTTCCTGACTTCCGTTCCCTCAACAAACTCACCATTAAATAAAACTTTCCCATTCTTGTCATTGATGACCTTTTCGATGAATTGAGTGGCGCCCAGTTCTTTACTAAACTTGATCTTCGTTATGGCTACCACCAGATCTGTATGAATGAGGAAGATATTCCTAAGACTGCATATATAACTCATGAGGGGCACTATGATTTTTTTATCATGTCCTTTGGCTTGTGTAATTCTCCCTCCACTTTCCAAAGCTTCATGAATCATGTCTTTCATCATTTTCTCCATCATTTTGTCTTAGTTTTATTTAATGATATCCTTGTCTATAGTAAAACATGGACAACCCATCTTGCTTATGTGGATAGGGTTCTCCATCTACTCTCTCAGAACCAAATTTTCCTCAAACAATCTAAATGTGATTTTGGTGCCTCAGAAGTTGAGTACTTGGGTCATCTTGTTGGCAAGGTCGGTGTCAGGGTGGATCCTAAAAATATTGAAGTTATGCAAGATTGACCTCACCCAAAGACTCTCAAAATATTGTGTAGATTTATGGGTTTAACAGGTTATTATATAAATTTTGTTAATAATTATGGAAAAATTGCGGCACCTATCACATCTCTCCTTAAAAATAATTCTTTCACTTGGACTCCAACAACTGCTCAGTATTTTCAAACCTTGAAGATGGCCATGTGCACCACTCCAGTCCTAGCCCTTCCTGATTTCACAAAGACCTTTTTCCTAGAATATGATGCTTTTGAGAAAATAATTGGTACAGTAACGCAGTCCTTATGGAAGAGGGCCGGCCTTTGGACTTTACCAGCAAACAACTGTCAGAGTGACATTTGGGAAAATCAATCTATGAAAAGGAAACATTGCCTATTTTTCATGTAATGGATATTTGGTGCCCTTATCTATTGGGGCAATGCTTCTTAATTAAGACAGATCATCAAAGGCTCAAGTATTTTTTGGAACAATGCCTTTCCTCCTCAGAGCAACCAAAATGGGTGACTAAGCTCTTTGGATATGATTATGACATCATTTACAAGAAAGGAAAAGATAGTGTGGTTGTTGATGCACTTTTTATAAAATATGAAGATGAAGGTTCCCCTTTTTTTCTCTCCTTCATTATATCAGATTGGCTCCAAGTTGTTCGCCAGGAATGGATACATGATCCCAAAAGTTTGCATATGATACAACAATTGCAGGAAAATTATCCAGTCTTCCCAGGGTACTCTTGGCTCAATGATGAGCTTCGATACAAAGGTCATTTGTATTTAAGTAAATAGTCAAAACTTAATCCACGGTACTTTCTGAGCTGCATGCTACACCCAACGATGGGCACTCCGCATTTACAAAAACCTATGACCGGGTCAAATGTTCTTTATTCTAGGATGGTATGAAACAAAACGTTCACAATTTTGTGGTTGAATGTGGTTTTTGTTAATGCAACAAGGGAGAAACAGTCAAATCTCCTATCACACTACAACCGCTTCCGATTCCACCTTCTATTTGGTGGGATATCTCTATTGATTTGATTGTAGGCTTACCTAAATTGGGAAATAAATCACTCATCATGGTGGTAGTTGATCGTCTTTCCAAGTATGTTCATTTGTGTGCTCTCCAACACCCATTTACAGCCTCCACTGTGGCTCAAATTTTCATGTATCAGGTCTTCAAGATTCATGGCATGCCTCATTCTATTGTTTCTGATAACGACCCAACTTTCACCAGCAATTTTTGGCAAGAAATTTTCAAGCTACAAGGCACCTAATTTCATATCAACACAAATTATCATCCCCATATGAATGGTCAAGATGAAGTTGTAAACAATTTTTTGGAAACATATTTGAGGTGTTTTGAATTAGAAAGGAAAAATCAGTGGGCTCAATGGTTACCACTAGATGAATGGTGGTGCAACACTTCTTACCATAGAACTACCCACATGAATCCTTTTGAAATGGTATATGGACAAAATCCACCTTCAATTCTCTCATACTTGTCAGGTGTCTCGAAGGTATAGGCAGTTGACCAAACGCTTACAACTCAAGAGGCTATTCTCCGTACCCTCAAAGAAAATTTGTTCATGGCCTAGAATCGCATGAAGCAATAAGAATATCAAGGTCACTCTGAATGTCAATTTGTAGAAGGAGATCGGGTGTTTCTTCGACTACAACCTTACAAGAAAAATTCCCTCAAGGTTGACCATTGTTAGAAACTGGCACCCAAATTTTATGGTCCTTATACCATTCTTAGGCGTGTGGGACAGGTGGCCTATCAATTAGCTTTTCCGAGTCATTCTAAGCTCCATCCTGTTTTTCATGTTTCTTGATTAAAGAATGTGATTGGAAATAAGTGCCAAACTCAAACCAACCTTCCCAAGTTGGATGAAGAAAGCTCCATTTGGCTACAACCACAAGCAGTTTTGGACCAGCCTGAGCGTCCTCTATATCAACAAACCATCAAGGAAATGTTAGTCCAATGGAAATATACAAATCCAATAGATGTCACTTGGGAACCAGCTACCATTCTGCATCAATTTCATTATCTCAATCCTTAAGGACAAGGATGTTTTTAAGGGGGAGGACATCTTTCTAAGATTCTACATCATCATCTTCCTGTTGAGATTTTACATCATCATCTTCTTGTTGAGTTTTTTTTATCAATGCATTTGGATATGCTCTTTTTTAGATCATATATCTTTATATTGTCACTTTACACTATCTTTAGTAGTCTAATATTATAAAATATGTATTCTTTTTTATTCGATGAATATCCTAAGAATATTCCTTCATCATATCTTGGATCAAACTTTCCTAGGTTATCTTGATAATTCTTTATGTAACATTTACTTCCAAAAGTTCTAAAGTGTTTTACATATGTTGAAATTCTAAACTATAGTTCACAAGGGGTTTTGTCATGGTTGGGTATCAAATGAGCTCTATTAAGTATGTGTACTACTGTGTATATTGCATCTCTCCAGAATTTGTCTGGAAGCTTGGCTTCAGTTAGCATGTTTCTTGCAGCTTCTTGAACTGTTTGTTTTTCCTTTCTAGCACTCTGTTAGCACTAAGAGTCACCCTCAGACTGATAGAGGATAATCCGAGTACCCATCAAAATGTAAATGGATTAAAATGGTTTGATTAGGTGGATCAACAAGATGAGAAAGAAAGGGAGAGGGTAGCAAAACATCTACAGAGGAATTCCATTGGGAATGGAGACATAACATCCTACAGATCAAAGGAAATAAAACTATATATCATAAAAAGGGATATATAATGATGAATAGAAGAATAGTGAATATGAAAAAAGTAAGAACATCCATTACACAAAGATCCTTTTTGCAATAGATAAATATTTTCTTAAACAATGAACAATGATTTAATGGGCAAGCTATAATGGATCCTCTGTCATTCATGAATCCATCAATCAATGGAAACTATGATCCTCAAAACCTGAAATATTTTCAAGCAATAAGATAAAAAAGAAGGGGTAAAACAAAGAAGACAATCTAATAACATCTCTCATGAATCGTTAATGGAAGAAAATGGCATTACAAACAGGCCCTCAAGCTTACAAATGAGCAACTAAAACTGCTCCTCCAACTCTCTCTTGTATTGGCTCATGAATCCAACCCTTCTCTAGTATTGTAAAATGAAATATATAGAACTATAGGTCCTTTCTAGCTCACCAATTCGAACTCCAACCCCTTTCCCAAAATAGAAACAATTACAAATAAAGAATGACACATTTTAACTGATTTCCTTCTTTTCAGGAGGTGAAATTATGAAAATTAGGCTTCAAAATTCCACTTGTAATTATCAAAAAGTAATAGTTTTGTAAAATATGACAACAATGTTTTTAAATAAGTGCGTTATAAAGAAAAACCACTCTCGGTTTCTTGAAATTCATCTCCTGTTGGCAGGAATACATGTCACAAAAATATGTCTCAAACAGAAATCATGAAAACTGAAAAAATAGGGCTCAAAGATTCTTTCAAATATCCCAATCTATGACACCTGTGTGAAAAATGAAAGAGGTTAATGTTCATGGGTCCTTTCTTGAAAATAACCTCCTTTATATTTTAAAAATTCATCCTAAATTACCCAGAAATGCTCTTGGAATCCAGCTCGTCAAAAATACCAATTTAACAGTCATAGAACATAGTTTCCATAACACATTCAGCAACACATTTCATAGTGCCAGATGCTATGAAATGTTCTATAGCTTTCCGTTTTGTGAATTTTGAGCCCAAAATACCCAAAAAAATTATCCAAAGGTGTATAAGCCTATAGATGCCTCCAGATAGGGTGTAAGCATGATACTTTCCACAAAACTTAAAAAATGCATGGATGACCTTTATTCAAAATTTAGGGCCTTTCAGCCACTCCATCTCATCTCCTGAGTCTAGCACTTCTCCTTGTTTCTGCTTGAGATAGCACATTAATATTTCCTTGAGCTAATGAAAGAGTAATCTGATGTCTGAATAAAAGGAAGAAAACCCTTCAGGGAAAAGGATATGCAGGGAAGCAACAATTGTCAAAGTTTTCGAACTCACATTTCACCATCATGCAGGGTCATCATCATTAAAATCAACAAGTCTCTTTAAAATATCAACATAGACAGATTTGAAATTTGAAATATCAATTGAAACTGTAAATGAAAAGAGTTGATGAAGGCTATGTGATCATAGGATAATGATCCGAGTTTGACTATTAGGTTCCTAACCCACACATAGGTAGAACAATATATTCAAATGTAATAAAGGTCAATAGTAATAAGGCCTTTCAATAAAATAAAATAAGGTGGACGTAAGAATACCWAATAGAAKCTTCYGCTTCTAGAAGGATCTTCCTCTAGATGCTTCTTTTTAGTATAAATAGGAGTCGAGGGTATGAGAACCCTAACTTGGATATTATTGTAATAGAGATCTTCTCAACTGGAGATTGCCCCCTCGAAGAGGCCCGCAAACATTTCTTTCATATTTAAASTGTTATTTCTATTATTATTSTCATGTCATTTCAGTGCTATTGTGGTGAATGTTTTGGTTATATTGTTGTTATTCTGCCATTACTARCATTTTATTTTTGTTCTGCATACATTTTATATATGGTATATTACAAGTGGTATCAGAGCACTTTCCTCAGCAGAAAGTGTGGGTTAACTTTTTTTTTTAGGGTAGAGACGTATTCCGACGTCTTTAAGCCACAAAGATCTGTCATTACATGCATAAACCYGCAGTTGAGGGATTCATACACATAGGAAATACAAGTGGTACTTAAGCRCACATCTGTTGGCCACCCTTGTAACCCCTGTTGGYACCCCTTCGAGTGGTAGTGCATCAGACAACACCTGTGTATGGATTGGCCTAGATTACCTGAAAGCCCTCTTTAGATAAATCGATCGGCCATCTGACTGCTATAGTGTCACTAAGAACAACAGTCGGGAATATACTCTCTAGTACCTAGGTAGTTGGGTAGTACAACTAAGGGTACGGTCTATCCTCCTTAGTTAGTGCCCTGAGATATTGGGTCGAGTACTACTGTTGGACCATGTACGTATATCATAGAGCTATAGCATAGGGAAAACCCTTGTCTGTAGAACCATTGAATACCTAACCCTTGGGGATAGAAACGTAAACAAATTAAAACAAACAAGATATATTGCCACGCAATTGTGTTCGGGTTGCCAAGTAGATACACATTTCTTTCTGGTTAAGAATTTGGGCATTTCCTATCTGCAGTATTCTTCATACCAGAGTTTAACTCCGCAGGTGTAAAAAAAATATAAAAACAAATTCACCATTATTTGAGACCTATTCCATTGGATTCATCTCTTCGCTCTTATCACATTCATCCATACCATTTTTTGAAAAAAAAATTGACCCCGCCCACCCCTTTTCAGTTCCCCCATCCTCATGGACCATACCCATAGGCAAGACTTGGAAGCTCGCTTCAACACCTTGCAATCTGGTCTCATCGAGACCCAACAAAAAGTGAAACAACTCAGTGCCAATGTTTCCTCCATCCATACAACCATGCAGTCCTCAAGGGAGGAAATGAAACAAGACCTCACCACCCGTATTGAATCAGTCTTTTTGGCACCCTACACCAAACTGCATATCCCTACAGATAACCCTTCCTCTTCCTCACCTCCACATACTGACAATGACCATTCACCTCATTCTCATAACTTTCAGAACCATCACTTTCAACGTGACCTACGCTTTCCATGGGTGGATGTGACCAAATTTGATGGCTCGGACCCCACTAGTTGGGTAACCCAAATGGAACATTATTTCTCTTTATGCGACATTACAAATGACTTGACCAAACTCCGGTATGGTATTATCGATATAGATCAAGAATGTTGGAAATGGTGGCAATGGAGAAAAACTTCTCATCAAGGGTATATTACTTTGACACACTTTATGGCAGAGCTTTATGAATGCTTTGACACTGACACCAACCATTTGGGCCATTTGACAAAGCTGAAGCAATTAGGAACGATGGAAGACTTTATAGCTTCCTTTGAGCGCCTGGCTTTTATAACAAAGGGCATGTCTAATGCCTTTTCCCGAGAATGTTTTATCAACGGCCTCAAGGATGAGATTCGGACCCATGTCCTCATGGCTCGGCCTCAAAGTTGGGTGGAGGCTACTAAAAGAGATAAGAAGCACAACAGGTTGTGTCTTCTCAAAACCAAAAACCCTCCTTTATCCCTCTCCCTAAACCAATAAATCCCACTACTCCCTCTTCTCCACTAAAGATCCAAAAATTAACTAGGGTTGAAATGGTTGAATGACAACTCAAAGGCCTTTGTTATAACTATGATGACAAATATTTCCTAGACCACAAGTGTAAAGAACAAAATATTTTTATGGCTATCTCCGAGGATATTTCAGAAGAGGATGTATAAACTTCCCTTGTGTCCGAGTCACCTGAATCCACTGACATAAACCCTCCCGAAGTAGAACCGATCATTTCACTCAATGCTCCCACTAGCTTCTCCACTCCCAAAACCCTCAAGATAATCAGTTACATCAAGCATCATAAGGTCATCATTATGGTTGATATTGGCAACACCCATAATTTTATTCATCACCGCATTGCCAAAGAAACTTATTTCTCCATCCATGGTGTCAATAATTTCCAAATCATGATTGCCAATGGTGGCTCCATGAAATGTGGAGGGCGTTGTGAAAATGTGCATCTCCAAATTGGTGACTACTACCTGAAATCCCATATGTTTTCTATCAACATGGGAGGTTGTGTCATTGTGTTAGGTGCAAACTAGCTAAGGACTTTAGGCCCCATTCTCATGGATTTTAAAGACTTAACCATGTAATTCGACCAAGAGGGCCACCAAGATAAGTTCCAAGGCATCACCTCTGGTTCACCTGAGATCATTAGTTCCCATCGCATGGAAACGATTCTCGAAAAAGGTCATTCTGGTGTTATCGCCCAATTCCATGCCATACAAGAAATAGAGACACCCTCGGTCCCGCAAGACCTCCAAGCCATCCTTTCTAAACATCCATTGGTCTTTTCCACCCCCCAAGGACTCCCTCCTTCCTGTGGTGTTCATGATCATTCCATTCCCCTTGTACTCGAAATCCTTCCTCCCAATATCTATCTGTATAGTCATCCCTTTTCCCAAAAAAATGAAATTGAGAAAATGGTCTAGGAAATCCTTAATGCAGGCATTATCCACCCTAGTACAAGCCCCTACTCTTATCCTATGGTCATGGTCTTGAAGAAAGAAGGTTCTTGACGAATGTGTTCTGAATTCCGTGCCCTCAAAAAACTTACCATCAAATAAAAATTCCCCATTCTTGTCATTGATGACCTCCTAGATGAATTGAGTGGTGCCCAATTCTTCACTAAACTGGATCTTTGTTTGGGCTACCACTAGATACATATGAAAGAGGCAGACATTCCCAAGACTGCCTTTAGAACTCATGAGGTCCACTATGAGTTTTTGGTCATGCCCTTTGTCTTGTGTAATGCCCCTTCCACCTTCCAAAGCCCCATGAATCATGTCTTCCATCCTTTTCTCC
>JASDQU010101358.1:919018-966258 GCA_032191745.1 Picea mariana | reverse complement strand
GGTGGATAATATGATATAATATTAAATTGGGTTACGTATCCCACAAGGGATAACGTATTCAATACATTAGGATAAGTAATGAAGGAGGGATAAGGGTATTAACAGCGGGGGAATAAGGTGTAATAAAGAAGTTAGGTAAAAGTTAATGTAGGGAAGGTGGTGGAGGAGGAATAAGGGGGGGGGAAGGAGTTGAGAGGGGATTCATTCTACAAGGGGGGAGAAGGGATTTTGGGAGAGCTCTGAGTATTGGACAGCGGGAGGAATTTACAGTGCACCGGGGGGTTGCTGGAGGTTTTGGGCTCGGAGGGATAGGATATCCATTGATATCCTAGGGCTAGAAGCTAACTAGTCAACAGGAAGGCTGGTTTTGGGTGGCATCCTAAAGAAGCAAGCTAAGGAAGAAAGCTAAGGAAGCAAGCTGCGGATAGCATCAGAGTTAAGGTATTTAAATTCAAATTTATGGATTGTTTACTTAGATTTATTACTCATTGACAAATTTTACTTGCATAAGTGTTGAGACAATTTTGAAAATTTTATTTCTTTATAAATCTTATAGAAATTACTGTACATTTGATAGAATTATTAGCTGTTAATTTAAAACTGGTCATTACAATTTCCCTCGCGCTTGTTAACAGTTTACATCATTGACCGGTAATCAAGTGGTTTCTACCATGTTTGACATCAGGACAACTATTCACATGGTTAGATTTGTACTATATCAAGATTGGTAAGAAGACCCTGGGTTGAGTCATTCACTTGGATATATACATTACCGAGGTTGCGACGAAGTTTCTCTTGAATATTGACACATATACTGTTACATAGATCCAATTTGTATTGGTTATGGCTATGTCTTTTCGTCTCATAGATCCACTGTGTATTTTTCATGGCTACGATCAGGTTCATGTCATGGGACTATATATCCACATTCTATGTTCAGTGGCTATACCTTTTATGAATTTATTTATGGATCCACAGTGTATTTTATGGCGTCCATACCTAAATAGTATTTATCACTCAATCATAGGTATGTGTGCCTTGGGTTTGAAACATGTCATAATATTTGTTTGATGGTTGTGTCCAGCTTCTACTAGGTTCTTTGCATCCATAACCTTTCTTGAAAAGGTATACAAAGTACTTCATTCATCATCATCTTCTGAATTCACACTTTGGGGGCGTATCTATTACACATCAAAATTACTCACTTCAATAGTGTCACAAGTGTCGTCATTACAAGTGTTGTAAGTGTCACATATTGTCTGCAAGTGTCGCATATTTAACACAAGTGTCACAAGTGTTGCAAACATCATGTTACCATATTACCTATTTCATTCCTCTAACGACATCATAAGGACACTTAAGACACCTCAAATACTAGTCCCAAAGAAGAGAAAACAATTGACAAGGAGTACAAGCATTTTGCCACTGAAAAAGCCACTCAAAAGTCAAATTTGGAAAGGATCACTCCCCTACACATACTGTCAGGGAGCACTGGTGCTTTGTACCTACTTCTAGAGGAGCATTCCAGTGCTCTATTTCCCTTTTGAGGGAGCACTGGTGTTTTTTGGGCAAAATTTGGTTTGTTGGAGGAAATCAGGGAAGAATCCCCTCAATATATGAAGGTGGTTGGATTCGAATATGAGTTCAAGGAATTATCTTAGGGAAGATCCACAACTGAAGGAGAGGAATCCTCAACTTATCCCAAATGTCTCTCAAGTGGTTGGGTCTCTCCAATCCTATATAAGGAGGCCTTCTCATGGTGAAAGGTACATGATACATGAAACGATTGGAGGTATGAAACCTATGCTCTCATAAAAAACATACAGTACATGGATAGAGAGAGATATACTGAACTTATGATCTTATATGTGGTATTGAAGATAGAGATTGAGAATAAAACCAAACTTATGATCCCATAAGTGAGATGTCATTGAAGCATAATCATTGTAGATTACTTGAGCAAAGGGGTTGGACAAGGAGAGCTGGAAGAAGCTACTACACCTTCATCAGAGGATTGTAAGTATTCTTAATTTGTTCTCATTAATATACATAAATGCTTGGCCTATTTCTTTCATGTTTATGTTTGTTCCACATGAAATTGTCTATAGTAGATAGATCTATATTTGAGCTAATCTCAGTAGAATAGGAAGCTTGTTGTATCTTTGTTTGTTCTACAGGACTTATCGAGGAGCTTGGGATTGAAGCTCAACTTGGACTTTGTAAGGAAAAATGCCATTTAAAAAGGTACACTTTTCTTCTTTCTCTTCATTCATTAGCTTAATTATATCTAAAAGGATGTCAATGACCAATGATAACACCCTTTCTATCATGGTTTTAGTGGTCTAGATACCAAGATGGAATCTGCTTGTCCGCAGGAGGATTCACCTGTAACAAGTAAATTTGGGAAGCTTTAGAAAGAATAAAAGAATTCTACGTTACAAAGGAGGAATGAATGTCGCAGACATACTAGTTCCAAGCGCAAGGAACACACTAATGCTCAGAGCAAGGGGACATATGTAGGAAAAGGACACTCGGGAAAAAAATCCTCCATGAGTCAAGGTGTCAAGACACAGAGGCAAAGTGCTACAAGGCTTGCGTATAATGCATGGTTCAGATGGTTCAGTTGAGAGAAACATGGAGCCAACATTAGGCCAAAGACACAGGAATTCAAATGTGATTAATAATACACAATGATAACGTCCTTCAATGTAATTTTAATGAGCCCGGAGAAGGTAAGATCAACGGTTTTTCATTGTTAGAGAGTCTGAAAAAGTGTAAAAGGAGACTCCACTGGGGTACCTTTTTCAAAGGTATTCTAGTCAGCTCAAAAAGGGGGTAAAATAGCATTGAACAGACATCTATTCAAAACCAGTTTAACGAGTGTGACAAACACAAGATCACTTGGCAATTTTTTCATATTTAAGAACTCCAAAAAAATATTAAATGTGGACTCCATAAGAGATGTTCTTCTTGACCAATTTAACGAGTGTGAAGAAACAAGGTCACTCGATAATATTTTCAATTTTAGGGAGTCTAAAAAAATCTTAGCTATGGACTCTTTGGGGGTTCCTTTTTCGTAAAGTTAGTCCCTCAGGCGCAAAAAAGGGTTAAATATATACCTGAGAATATTGTTCTAGAGAGCCCAGGATGCTAGAGTATACCTTTGTTCGTACATTTGACCATATAGACCAAAAAAGGGGTAAACTATAGCCAGATAGACGTGCCTTCGAATTTTAGTTTGGTGAGCATGAAGGGAAACAAGATCGCTTGACAATATTTTTATGTTTAGAGGGTCTGAAAAGTGCTTAAACAAAGACCTGTTTTTGTTTGGAAGTCTCGAGGGTGAGGTCAAAAGCGATAATGAATCATGCACGTGAGGCTGAAACTCGTAATCAGGAAAAACTAAAAACGACTCTCGAGCCTATAGTCATCAACGACGACATGGACGTAAAAGCAATGAGGGCATAACTAGGGAATCCATGTAAAGGCAAGCTCTACCACTAAATTACAACACTTCTAAAGAAACAATGATGGTTTCATGTCACAAATCGATGGGTTTGATCCTATGGCAAAGTGAAAAATACAACGAGATGCAGAATGTGGAGGTGGAATCCTGAGTTAGATGCAAAAAGTTGGAAAAAGAACTTTTTACCAAAAGACATTTTTTTTAAAAATGACCCAAATCTCAAAACGTTTCCCAATACCCAAAGTAACACATATCGTAACATCCCCCAAGAAACTCAAGAACCATACTAAATGATTTTCAATCTAGAACAAATGACAAAAGGGTCCAAAAAATGACAAAAGGGGCCAGAAAGTCTATAAATAGAAGTTAGAAGCTCATTATCACCATTGTAAATTTAGAATAGAAAAAAAAGTCAAAAGCAACCCTTTTTCGAAAGAGTTGATTCTGGGAGCTTTAGTGGACAAAACAAACTTCTACCTGGACCAAGTAAGTACAAACTAGCTCCTCAAGCCTTTCATTCTTCCTTTTTTCCATTTCTTTTTGTGTTTTGGGGGGGACGTTGACCTTTAAAGAGGTAATACCTATGTGTACGTGGGTTGTCTTAGCACAACCCTCTTGTGCACGCGTGCATAAGATAATTTTCCCACATACACATGCGACTGTCACCAAGACAACCCACGTACACCCTCCAATAAGTGGAAAAAATAAAAATCAAGAGTTAACTCCCCATGAATTTGTCATTTTGCAGGATGTATGTTCATTTGAGAGAGAGGAAGCATGAGGTCATTGATTTGTTTGTCTCAGAAGACCCTTCTGCTGTCACTGTTTTATCACAATGCGGCTTGTTAAAATTCTTCTAGTGTCCATTCATGAGGGCACAACCCAAGTTGTTGAATGATTTGATAGATTACTAGCATCCTAACACAGAGTCATTTATGCTCGAGGGGTAGTGGTTGACTCTAACGACTGAAGGCATTTACTTCTTGACTGGTCTCTCGAGGAGAGGTGATCCAGTCAACTTATGTACTTTTCCCCCTGGGCCTCACAACATTGAGGAGTTGATTGGACTCCATTGTGAGGTCGAGACTGAGAAAGTAGGTTCCCAGGTTCCTATACGCAATATCAACAACCTATCACTGAAAGTGATAGTTCTACTTATTGGGAGAATCACTAGATCCATGAATTTACATCAGGCCTCTCGGGAGCACATGCATTATGCAATTCAGTGCTTAAATGCATGGATTTTTTACTGGAGTACAACCATGCTGGATTGCATGAAGAGATAGTTAATAGAGTGTCGGATACAAGAGCACCAAAACTTCAGGTTTGGGATTGTTTTATGTTCCTTTTTCTTCGAGAGGGTACCTAATCTCAGTCCTCAAGAGATGATACGAGGTCACATGGCCTCTATCCCAGCGCTATGCAAATGGGTGACACCGTTTCTACGAAAGGGGGGAAGGAGGACCATCGAGGCCTTCGATGATAAATTTTTTGACTGGTGGTCTCGGTAAATTCTGGCTAAAGAGGATTATCCCTATGTTGGGATCGACTTTTCCAGGGATCCTGATATGCCCATACCTCACGAAGTAGAACGAGGAGAGCTAGGTATGTTTGTTTTTCAGAGTTATTTAATTTCTATTTATTTATATATATATATATATATATTTATTTTTTTGTATACCAGAGTATCTAACACTTATTTATCTATTATGTACAGATGTGGGACCTGTGCATCCAACAGACTTCTCAATGACTAGGCGATGTCCTCGACCATAGGTAGGACTAGCCACAACCGTTGGACCAACAACAACAGTAGGGGGGCCTCCAACTGGAGAGGCTGAGAGAGTATTGAGATGGGTGGAGAAGAACCTCATCACACTCACTCATACAATCCCTATGGTGGAGATCGAAGATCTCCCACCATTGATGCAACCTCATGTAGTTGGGTGCCACAGACCTGGGTGCAGTGCTTTCGGCATTTGGAAAACACTGTTGTTCATTATGGCAGGGCCAATAGGCCCCGCCCTTAGATAAGCTAGACTACTCACGTGCCGAGGGCACCTTTTGTATATTTTTGAGGGCATAAGCCCCGTGACTCTTACTGGACATATTTTTGAGGCACTTGCGCCCACCCATGTACTCTGATATTTTCAATATATATATGCATATTTACATCCTTTTACGTCTTATGGATTACATCTATTTTACAAATGTATTTATATGTGTGTGTGTGTGTGTGCTTTTTCTTACATGTGTTCAATGTGCCAATCTAATACATGGTTAGCTAGAGTACTTGTGATTTGATTCAATATCCTAGGAACATGGATATAAGTAATGTAATCAAAGCTTTGTTCTAAGAGATGTACCCTAAGGAACTGTCGGTGTAGAGTAGGATCGTAAATGCGGTAAACCCCATTTAACTGGGACACAACCAACTGAGCATCTAAATAGACCTAGAGGTGAGAGATACCATGTGACAAAGCGTCAGGAAGAAACTCTAAGATTGTGATGTATTCAGCGACATTGTTTGTGGCTTCACCTAAATAGATACCTCGTGAAGGTATCAACTGGCACTGAGGTGTGAAAATCACCCAAGATGCAGAAGCAAGCCTCCAAGTGTGCCAGCTAGCACCGTCCACAAACCCAATGAACACCTCCGATTCACTTGACATATGCCACAGTGAAAAAGATAACATCAAAAAATGACACATTCATAAAACCAAAAAGACAAAAAATAAAAGAAAAAATGTATAAGAACTATACATATGTACAAGAAGTCACCCAAGGCGACCCACCTACGAGTAATACTTCTTGAGGTAGAGCCCATTTCTACACTCCACCAAAGAATTTACCTCAAAGTCCACTAGACGATAAGCACCCTTCTTGAGAATCTCCTTCCTGATGAAAGGTTCGAACCACATGGGTTTGAACTTGCCTGCCCCCAGGGGGTCCTTGTCTTGGTCATAGACTAGGAAAAGGTCGCCTTCATAGAAAATATGAGAACAGATAGACCGATCTTACTGGCACTTGAATTTTTGTTTGTGATACTTGTTAGCCAAGGTTGCATCTCGATGTTGCTCATCGAGCTGCTGAATATATAATAAATGCTCTTCAAGCAGTGAAGTGTCTAGAAATAACTATACACCAAATTTAGAGATGGGATCTGGCACTTTATAGGAAAGACTGCTTCCATCCCTTAAACGATTTGAAAAGATAATAAACCAGTTGCAGTCTTAACATATGTTCGGTATGCCCATAGTGTCTATTACAACATCAAATGCCAATTTGACTTGGCCAAATTGATCGTTCGTTGTAGAATAGTTTTAAGGGACTTATTCACAGCTTCCACATGACCATTCTCTTGTGGGTAGTGTTGGTTCTGAAGCCTGATTATCTTCATGAATCAGAGGTCTTTTACTTTCATCTGTGTTTATACCCCATGAATTATTTACACCCGAGAAGTATGTACACTCTTCCATGCGTGAGAGTGAAGAGGGGGGGTACCCCCTCTGCGGGGTTTGGGGGGGATATCCCCCTGGCTGGGGGGTCTAGGTGCAAGTGGGCCCCCAGTGGGGGTTTGGGGGTGAATCCCCTAAAGGAAAAATTCCCTTGTAAATGTATATTGATTTCATTGTAAATCTGGACCATTCATTATAAGGTCGCAGATCTAACGATAGAGATTATGTTAGGGTTTTTTTTCCCTAGAAGGAAACCCTCTTTTATGAGGGAAATGTATTGCGGCTATGGTCGATGGTGAATATTGTATTATGAGATAGGAGACTGTGAGAGAAAGAATAGGAAGTTACAACGAGTTTGATGTAGGTTGTATCCTTTATATGCTGGATAATAATAAAGGAAGGACCTAACAATTTCTCTGGTGGACGTAGCCCACACTGGGTGAACCACGTAAATCTATGTCTCTATTGTATTATGTATCTTCTGTGTTTTTTTCTGAATTTGTTTTATTTTATTGCTCCATGGTCCTGTTTTTCTAACAACTGGTATCAGAGCGAAAGGTAACTCATAGGAAAAGAGGGTTCCTCGTTCGAGTGGGAGAAATGTCAGAAGATGGAAAGTTTAGGGTTGAGAAATTTAACGGTCAAAACTACCAGTTATGGAAGATGTAGATGGAAGACTATTTATATCAGAAGGATCTATTCCTACCATTGGGCGGAATAACAAAGAAGTCGATGGCTACGAAGGATGAAGAATGGGATATTCTTAATAGAAAGGCTCTAGGAATGATATGGTTGAGTCTAGCAGTGTCGGTGGCTTTCAATATTTCCGAAGAAAAGACAATGAAGGGTTTGATGGATGCATTGGCCAAATTGTATAAAAAAACCTCGGGGTCCAATAAGGTATTTCTAATGAAGAGATTATTTAATATGAAGATGTCGGAAGGTGGGTTTGTTGCAGATCATTTAAATGATTTTAATACGGTTACTAATCAACTAAGTTTTGTAAAAGTGGACTTTGATGATGAGGATACGAATCTTCTAATCTTGTGCTCATTGCCAGAAAGATGGAATGGCTTGGTCATGGATGTAAGTAACTCTGTCTTTGGTTCAAATACTTTAAAATTTGATGATGTTGTTGGTGTTATCCTTAGTGAGGAAATGCGACAAAAAAGCACAAGTGAGACATCGTGAAATGTGTTGAACATGGAGAACAAGGGAAGACAAAAGGATAGAGGAAAGGGTTTTGGGAACCGTGGGAATTCTATGAAGGGCAGATCCAAATCCAAACTTGGAAATATAGAGTGTTGGAATTGTGGGAAGAAAGAACATCTGAAGAAGGACTACAAAGCTCCAAAGAAACAAAGAGATGGACAACAGGAGAGAAATCAGGAAGCAAATGTAACAGGTGATGTGCTACTAGATGCTTTGATTCTTTCGGTAGATAATATTTCTGAGTCTTGGGTAGTAGATTTAGGGGCTACATTTCATACCACATCCCATAGGAAACATTTTCTAGATTATGTTCAAGGTGATTTTGGAAAGGTTCATTTGGGTGACGATGCACCATGAAAAATTGTTGGAATGGGAAAGGTAAAAATAAAGCAACACAATGGAAACCAATGGTTGCTGAAAGAGGTAAGACATGTTCCAGATTTAAGGAAAAATCTAATTTCAACAGGGCAGTTGGCAAGTGAAGGTTGTATATCCATATTTATAGATAAGATGTGGAAGGTCATCAAAGGATCACTGAAAAAGAAATTCCAAAGGAACCAGAAAATCAAAATGTACAACAAAAGGAACAGCAGGTACCTCAAACACCTGCAAGTGTTGTTATAAAATCTACCAGGTTAAGTATACCCCCTGAACGATACTCTCCTTCATTGTATTATTTATTGTTGAATGATTCTGGTGAACCAGAATGTTATGAAGAGGTAATGCAGGTAGACACCAAAAGGAAGTGGGAGAAAGGCATGAAAGAGGAAATGGATTCCTTGGTAAATAACCATACTTGGGACTTGGTTCAGTTGCTTGTAGGAAAAAGAGCATTTCCAGAATAAATGGGTTTACAGGTTGAAGGAAGAAGATGGAGGAGAAAAGCGGTACAAGGCTAGACCTATTGTAAAGGGGTTTGCACAAAAGAAAGGTATAGATTTTGATGAAATTCTTTCTCCTGTTGTTAAAATGACTTCAATTAGAACTATTTTAAGTCTTGTGGTAGTAGAAGATTTACATCTTGAACAGTTAGATGTAAAAACAACTTTTCTCCACGGGGATTTGGAGGAAGAGATTTATATGCAGCAGCCACAGGGGTATGAGGTCAAAGGGAAGGAGAATTCGGTATGCAGGTTGAAGTAAAGATTATATGGACTAAAGCAAGCTCCAAGGTAGTGGTATCTAAAGTTTGACAGGTTTATGACAGAACAAGGTTATAGTAGATGTCATTCTGATCACTGTGTTTATTTTTAAAATCTAGAAAATGGAATCTTTATTATCTTGTTATTGTATGTAGATGAAATGCTTGTTGCAGGGTCTAATATGTAGGATATAAATGTGCTCAAGAAGAAATTAGCCAATTCATTTGCGATGATGGATTTGGGTGGTGCAAAGAAAATCATTGGTATGAGAATAACAAGAGACAGTAAAAATCGCAAACTCACATTGTCTCAGGGTGAGTACATAGAGAAGGTGTTGGAGAGGTTTAGAATGCAGAATGAAAAATTAGTTAGTACACCTTTGGCCAACCATTTCAAATTAACTAAGGAAATGTGTCCCAAGACATAGGAGGAGATAGAATACATGTCCAGGGTCCCATATTCATCAGCATTTGGCAGCTTGATGTATGCAATGGTTTGCACATGACCAGATATTACACATGCAGTGGGAGTTGTGAGCAGATATATGAAAAATCCAGGTAAAGAACATTGGGAGGTAGTAAAGTGGATTCTCATATACTTGAGAGGTACTACTAATCATGCATTATGTTTTGGAGGTTCAGAAACTGTTCTACAAGGATATGTTGATTTAGATATGGCAGGTGATAAAGATAGCAGGAGAAGTACCACAGGGTATGTGTTTACTATAGGTGGAACAACAGTAAGTTGGATTTCAAAACTGCAAAATGTTGTTGCACTTTCAACAACAGAGGTAGAGTATGTTGCTGCTATAGAGGATAGTAAATACATGATTTGGTTACAGAGGTTTATGGAGGAATTGGGAAAGAAGAAAGATAATAGCAGGTTGTATTGTGACAGTGAGAGTGTCATTCATATTGCAAAGAACTCAACCTTCCATTCGAAGACTAATAATATACAGTTGATGTACCACTTCATATGATCTGCCTTCGAAGATGGACATTTGAAGTTGGAAAAGATACACACTAGCTAGAATCCTGCAGACACGTTAACAAAGGGAGTAACCAGGGAGAAACAGAGTTCTTTCTTAGTTTCAGTTGGTCTTCAAGAATGAAGATGGAGATGAAAAATTCGCCAGGTCTAAGAAGGTTCAGAGTCCAGCATATACAATAGCAGTGGAGTTGTTGAGATCAGTCTACAAGTGGGAGATTGTTGGTTATGGAGCCTGATTATCTTCTTGATTCAGAGGTCTTTTACTTTCAGCTGTGTTTATACCCCATGAATTATTTACACCCCAAAAGTATGTGCCCTCTTCCACGCGGGGGAGTGAACAGGGGGGTATCCCCTCTACAGGGTCTGGGGGGCTATCCCCTCAATTGGGGGGTTTGGGGGTAAGTAGGGGTTCGGGGGTGAAGCCCCCAAAGGAAAAATTGCCCTGTAAATGTATATTGATTTTATTGTAAATCTAGACCGTTCATTATAAGGTCACAGATCTAACAATAGAGATTATGTTAGGGTTTTTTTTTCCCTAGAAGGCAACCCTATTTTATGAGGGGAATGTACTCAGGCTATGGTCGATGAAGAATATTGTATTCTGAGATAGGAGACTGTGAGAGAAATAAGAGGAAGTTACAACAATTTTATTGTAGGTTGTATCCCTTCATATGCTGGATAATAATAAAGGAAGGACCTGGTAATTTCTTTGGTGGACATATCCCACACTAGGTGAACCATGTAAATCTATATCTTTATTGTATTGTGTATCTTCTGTGTTTTGTTTCCGCATTTGTTTTATTTTATTTCTCCATAGTCCTGCTTTTCTAACATGTAGTAGGGTAATGAATGTTCTTTCCTCAACATAAGCTTTGATGTTAACTCGAACATCATTTTATTCTGAAATTGATGCCATGTTGAGTGACAATCTCTCTGAGGATGTCGAACCTTTCTATTATCTAGTTCAAGAAAAAGAGAATTGTTGTCTCGCCATCATCTTTAAACGTTGGCATAGCCTCAACCCATTTCATGAAGTAGTCAACTGCTACGATGATATAACAGTGCACCCTTGGTGAAGGGACCAACTGTGATGATGCAAAACATGGAAACAAGGTGTGCCCTCGTCTTTTGAGAGAATATTTGACACGAGTGGTACTTCTTGACTGATTCAACACAATCTTTGATTAATGTCGGCCAAAAGTAACTGGCTCGTAGAATATTTTGGGATGTTGCCAACCTAGATAGATGACCGCCACATGCTCCAGTGTGTCAATCGTTAAGCACTATTTCATTTCCTCTTCTTCATGATTGAGACACCGATGAAGGATGAAATCTACACCTCGATGATATAAAGTGTCCTCGAGTATGAGATAGTTCTTGGCTTGATGGCATATACGGCGACGCTCATCACGAGAAGTAGATTTGGGGAACTTCAAAGTATGGATATAGACTAGTATATATATGTATCAAGGGTCTGAAGATACGATCAAAAACATGTATCCTTTGATAGGTGACTCCTCAGGTATAAAATCACCTGATTCGACCAGAAGTTTTGAGATGAGTTCTGCAAAGACCAACGACTTTTTGGATTTCACCGAAACAAAATCCAAGTTGAATTCCTGGAGGATAACTATCCATATACTGATATTTCTATCGATTACACGTCGTGTCAACATGTATTGAAATGGATTCACAATGAAAATGATAGTGGTCTTGCAAAGAAAGATGTAATGATGGAACCGCTGGACAGCATGAACTATTGTAAACGCAAGGTTTTCAACATGGGAATAATTCAGTTCTTGTCCAACCAGGCCTCGACTCAGGTAATAAATGAAGCATTCTGATAGAAAAGCATCCTCTTGAACCAAGACCATACCAATGGTCAACTCCACAATGACCAAGTACAATAAGAAATATGTATTATAATTGGGTGGCCGAAGCAGAGGGGCAGATGTGAGAGCACATTTCAACGCTTCGAAAGAGTGTTGAGTGGCTTTGTCCCAATGAAAAGGAACATCTTTCTTTATTAAACAAATGAATCCCTTTGTGATATCAACATAGTTTGTGATGAAACGCCGTAAAAAGTTTTCTTTTCCTTGTAAAATCTGAAGCTGGGGGATTATGCACGGGGGAGGAAATTGAACTATTTCCTCAACCTTGAGAGGATCGACCATGATCCCTGTTGTTGAAAATATGAAACCTAGCAGACGACTCGACGTTACACAAAAACTACACTTTTTTGGATTCAAGCGAATACGGTAGTAGCGACATCGCTCAAAGATAAGTCGGAGGTGTGTGGGATGATCAACTCTCTTATGATATCATCATGCTAAATCATCAAGATAAGCCTCAACTATGTGTTTGAGGTCATGGAAAGAAAAATACATGGCCCGTAGAAAAGTATCTCCAACATTTTTCAGACCAAAAGGCATCTTTTGATAAGAGAATGTACCCCAGGGACAAATAAAAGAGGTTTTGTGTTGGTCTTGAAACTTGATCTGTATATGATTGTATCATAAAAAACCATCCATGAAAGAAAAATCATTGCAACCTACACATTCATCAACTATCTGGTCAATAAATGGTGTGGGGAAATTATCCTTTGGATAGGCCTTGTTCAAATCATATAAGTTCATACATGCGTGAATCATACCCTGATTTTTGTTGACTAGCACGGGATTTGCCACCCATTGAGTCAATTGATGGGGTAGATGAAACCATCTTTGAGTAGTTTCTCTACTTCAACCTTAATAGCTGCATCTTTCCTAAGATTAACTGGAGGAAGCTTCTACTAGACTGGCTTGGCATTAGGATATGTCATGATTTCATGCTCAATGATTCTTAGATCTATGCCTAGAATTTCCTCATAAGACCAGGTAAAAACATCACAAAATTATTTAAATAAATCCGTGTAGATTCAAATCTCCTCAGGGGAGCAGTCTTCTTCGGCGAAGATATTCTCCATGATGCCAGGGGTTCTGGAGATATCAATAGGTATCATTTTAGCAATGGTTTCCATATTTCCTTCAATGTAAACAACGTGCATAGCCAAAGGATTGATAGGACAAGCCCTATCTCCAGTCATAGTCAGAGTGAATTCTCCTGCTTCAATTATTCTTAACTCTGGAATAAAATAAGATCTGTGATGGAGATCATCCCACGTTCTGTTTAGACTAGTCATTGCCTCAATAATCACTTCATCTAAGGGAAAGACTAAGTCTAAAGAATCAATATCAGCGAGGGAACCTTGAGCCCAAGTAGGATTGAGAAACAGATCTAACTCCTGTGTGGGAGTCGAATCAGGATCGACAAAAGATTCCTGAACTATAGAGTATGCAACCTCTATCATGGACAAAGGCATGGCCATGATATGGTGCCATTTCCCTTCCATCATGGATGATGGGGAAGGAAGAGTCCACAGATCATTAAAGTAACTCATGCGAAACAACAAGATTTGAAATATTTCATCCTTAGGCTGGTCAGGGATAGCCGATATGTACTGGACATTGTCGGTCGAAGGCAGGTAATTGAAAGTACCCATCAGAGGTGGGCACAAACCAACCCCTACGTTGACTATGTGGGGTTGAGGGTTATCAATCATTGGGACCATGGATACCCCCGATGAAGGGTCAGGGTGGGAGAAGGATACGTGATCAATGGACACGATCTGACCCTCGTGTGGAAACAACAAGTCCTAGAAAACTGTCACAACCATTGCTTGTATAGAATAGGTCCAAATCCTTCCTAACAAGAGATTTTAGTCGAGAGACACATTGACCACTTCAACCTTGATGCACACGGTCTTCCCCCCTAACTGTATGGGAAAAAAGGGGATGATTGCATGTGGTCAGAACAAACTACCATTGAAGGTGGTAATAAGAGTAGGTGATGGAGAGGAAATGGGTTGGAAAATGGCCTTCCAACATGCCAAATACATCATGCATGTTGAGGCACCCTCATCAACCACCATGCAGAAAATGTTCACAGTAAAAGTTTTCGTGATGTAAGCCACTGCTATCTGAAACGTCACGTGGTAAGGGAGACAAGGTTTTAAGTCGATTGTATCAAGCATGATCGTTCTCAGATTACAAATATAAGCATATACTAAGGTAGCTAATAGAGCCTTTCTATGAGAAGGGAAGCTCTGGAGGACTTCCAAAGTCGACATTGCATAAGGGTTTTGAGACAAATCCTCCACCACAGATTAGTTATGGGTGGCCCTTGCATTTGGGTTGTGGGAAGCTTTCTTGAATGCACCTTTTGGGATGCATGTCATTGTTTTGCCACACTTCTTTTCAATCTGGAGAGGAAGAGACTGTTTTTTGTCTTCTTTACCCTTCTCATAGGTGTTTGACATTTCATAGTCGTGTGTCCTAGTTTCTATATCAACGCTACATTTCATCATGTACACATTTGCAGATGAAGGATTACTCAAAGACAGAGGGGGTCCCTAACTTCCCCCCTCTGAGATCAAAGAGGCTTGAGTTAAATTTTTCCCATGTGGAAATGGGTTCTTTAACACAATAGGCTCCTGTTGTGCTAATAACTTCTAGGCCTCTGCAAGTCGAGGGCACTGGTGAGTTGGATGGTCTTCCGTGCAAATATTACACAGATACTTCGAATTATTCTTTTTTTTGTTTCCCCCGCCAGCATTATTGGTAGGTTTCTTATCCCCCTTACCCTTCTTTCATTATTTCTTCTTTCCGTCAGGCTACTGGGTGGCCTTCGAGTTTGTGGATTGCACACTATGTACATCTGACGTTTGAATAGGGGGAGCAATTGAACCACTGGTTTGGCTGGCTGTTGTCTGCTGTATTGACAATTGCTAAAATTGATTCGACAACTAATCAATGGGCTTGATTTGCGCTGAACCAACAATACCATTGGCATGTGGTCCATATCTTTGTCTAGTCTTGTCAAGTATTGACCGCAGTGCTTCTGGAAATTTTTTGTAAAATAAACTAGAATGAGAGTAAATCAGCTCTAGTTGTTGAGCTCTCATTATCGCTTCTTCTTCTGAAAAGACCCCAGAGGTTGTGACGTATTTAAATAACTAGGGTACGAAAGACTTAAGGAACCACTCAAGCAGGAATGTTGGTGGGACTAGTACTTTTATCAAACTCTTCCAGCATCTCCATTCTTAGATGTGATCTGAGATATGATCCACTTTTGTCTGCTCAAAGTTGATCAACAATTCGGTGTCGATGTCGTATCTCATAGGTAATTGAAAATGGTTTAAGAAATCCATTTCCAATTCGCCAAAGAAAGAGTATCTCGAGCGATCGAGGTCAATGTACCATTTACTCCCTATGTGCATGCATTGAAACAAATGCAACTGAATGGAGTCATCTCTCAAAGAGTTGGACGAGCACCATAGATGGAAGTTAGTGACATGATCACCTGGATCTTCATTAGGCTTAGCTTCGAAATTTGGAATGTCCGAAGGTAACTTGGTTGGCATGGGAGGCCAAGGAGAATCATGGTAGATGGGTTTGTTTAATAACCTTGTCAAGTCTGGCAAGTGCAGAGTTGCCAGAAATGGTAATTTGGGTTGTTGGTTATAACCTGGGAAAAAGGAGCCTAGAGTTTGGATGGCACCAGGTTTCTAGGAAAAGTTAGGTTGTTGGCTAGGGTTCTGGTAAAAACCATGACCATGACTAGTGTATGGATTCTACTCTTGTTGAGACGTCATCGACTGACTCCCATAATAGGACGTGAAAGGTTGGGCTTATGTTGTATTCCAATAATTTTGGGAAAGGTTTCCCCCCTACTGATCCGACGATCATAGGTCCTGAGCCTTGCCTGAGGTTCCATTGGCTATGGAAGGGGTTTCCCCTGGTCGGCATCCTTGATAAGGGAAATGATCCCTGCAGCGGATTCCAAGGTCCTTGTGAGGAAGGAATTTTTGAGTTTTCCCCCTGTGCAGGAATAGTACCCTGCACAATATTTTGTTGTCCATAACCAGGGTTTCCCCCAGCCGAGATGGAAGCTGATGAGAATGCGTTGATACCAAACAGACCAAACAAAGAGAACTATGTTGAACCTACCATCATGCTATAAAAAGAAAGTCCTTGACTACCTGCTCCAAACAAACTATAGTTTACATTCGACTCGACAAAGTGCTGGTGAGCACCACCAAGCAAAAGACCCTTGCTCGGGCTCAGTTTCCTATGGCTTGGTCACCTCAAAAGACCCTTGCTGGTCTAGTCTTCACCATAGCAGTGGCGGTGGTGGCTCCAAATTAACCGACTACAGGACAAGAAGCCTTCGCGATCGATGGAGCTCCTAATCCTCCACGGTGTGAGAAGATCAATGACACACTAGGGATTTCTATTAACATTAAATACCAACACACACTAGAAAAAAATCTCATGAGATAAGACAAGAAGATTACTAGCTAGTTGGAAGAACAATTACACCGACCAACACTAGAGAAACTTACTAGTGCAAATGAAACTTGAATATGGAAGAACCCTTCGGTTATACTTTGCAAAGCATGGCCCAATGTCTTCCCTAGGTACCATGGTATACCCCTACAATCACCTGTGTAAGTCACTAAGATAAAGGAAACTAGGTTGCCAATGCATGAACAGTCACCAGGCAGGTACAGTCGATAGTCAAGTGGTCCATAATGCACAGGGTATCAATCCCTAAACCTATCAAGGGTATCTAAATAAAGTGTTCCCGAAGATGAATAAGGATGTCAAACGGATTCGAGACCCATGAAGCTCCATGGAAAATGTGATCAACGTAATCCTAATATAATCCCTCTATATGTGTTCCCCACTACGCTTGGTCCGCATTTAGATGGATTATCTCCACTACCTTTCTGCACACGACCTTGTGTTTAACCCCTGTGTTAGCGGGGGGTCCCGGATAACTTTCACGATTACTAGAATTTCAAGCACTCCCTAACATAGACTCTTATCTTTGTTTTTGTAGCCTTGAAGAGTTTCCTCTCCAATCCTAAATCAAGCTTGTAGCCTAGACTAAATTGATGGACCTTACAAACACAAAGTCTAATAACTTTTAATTAAGCGTCAATTTTAGTGGATGTCTTAATTCAAAGGGAATAGAAGTGAAACCAGTGATGTTCTTTAAGAGACGAAAGAGAAGAGCATAAGATGAAACTGAAAAAAAAAAACTACTTCTTCTTCACAAATAAAGATTTGTCAATTTAAACTATTTAACCAAACTTTTCATAACTACTTTTCTCAAATCTTTGAGAATAAAAAACTTAAAACAAGATTTTGCTCAACTACAAGCTACGTAATGTCCTAATAATTCAAATAAAGAACTTAAAAAAACTTTCTTTTTCCTTGGTAAATAAAGCAACTAACCTTAACTACTTTTACCAGACAAAGAAATGATTTTTTTTTTATTGTTTTATGATTCAAAACAAGAAATTTGAAAATGAATTTGTTTCTCTTCTTCTAAAGCAAAAAATGGAAAAATGACGACAAGTCAAGACCAATAAATGACATCAGGCCCAATCATAGATCACAGGGAGTCTCTGACAATACCTAACAGGCAGATCAAAATGGACTCACACACTTGCCTAAAAACCCTAATAAAGAAAACACAAGAAATATTTGATAAAAAGAAAGCTATGTTGAGGTTAGACCTAGGCTACAAAATGCTATAACAGAGACCAAGGCTAGATCAAGAAAACCCTATAAGTGTGACTTCTGACAGGGAAGAGGATGATTGCCTCTTCTTTAAAAAATATTTTCTCAACATAGGCATGTTATTGACACTTCAACAACCTGCGTATGTATGCGGGATATCCAAAGGCAGGGTGCATATGAACATGTTCAGTCCCACTACCAGCTACGTACACTTATGTAACTTCTCAAAAAAAATAAAAATGAAAATCGATGGTCAAGCAAAGGCAGGGAGTATTGGTATGGAGAACCAGAATCCCTTAAAGACATAGAAGCTTACAGAAACTCATAAAACAATAAATAGACTTATTTAAAGTACCCAAAAGAATATCCCCAAAAACCCCTAGAGGTCTCCCTAGTATGATCACCAATTCTACTATAGCAGGAAAACCCTCTCTACAGAGTACACTAGGGTTCTAAAGTGTAGCTAGGGATAACTGTCTAAGGTCTCCTACCTTTTAACAACTATCCCGTCATTACCCCATAATCATACATAAAAGACAAAGTATAGGGATCCAATAGGCATATCTTAAACTCCACGTCCAATGTCGATCCCTTTGCGCTTAGTTGCTTCTTGACTGCAGATATCCTCCCAAGGCCAACCTGCATTCACCAAAACACAAACAATAAACCACAAGCATGCATTCTATATAAGGATTAGTGGGTTAGACATCATAACAAAAAATGTAAACAAATCATAAATATTTAAGACATCATTTGGCGGGATGGAAAAAGTGTTTCTTTATATTAATCTCACAAAAATCGTTTACAATATGAGACCGAAAAATACTCCTTGAACTCGGTCTTGGGATCCTCTTCACCATGAACCAATTTCTTCCACGTATTCTTCTCCTATTCAGTTTTCTCTAGGGAAATGGAAAGGGTTTGCAATGGAGGAAGAAGGGATTATGGCTCAAACTCACAAAGTGGTTGCAAAATAATGGGGCAAAGGGGGAATACTGAAATGGGCAGAGTTTCTATGCTCTCGTGCTTCTCTTTGGAATGGGACCCCCACACCTTCTTTTATAGGCCAAAAATATAGTAACAGTTGGGGTGACTAGCTATGGGTGGTCAAATGATTAGGTAACAGCCTGAAAACCCATACCCCTTTGCACTTTTCATTTTTCGCGCTTTTTTGTGAGTGTACATGGGTTGTAGTGCTGCAACAAGCATGTGTACATGAGAAGTAGTGGTGTAGGGCATGTACACCTTAAAAAAAATGTTTTTTAGAAGATTTGTTCAGTGATGGCTTGGAAAAGATAGTAAGTAAGATGGCCTGATGCCAGTATGCATGTCTGGTGCAATTTAGGGTTATAACAAATTTCAGTCGGCAACCTGTTCCATATAGTCTATCACCCAGGATAAGCAATCCCAAAAGTTTGGAAGTTGCAGTGGAAATGACAACAAAATTATTAAATGCACCAGTTGAGTTGTATGGAGGAGTTCCCTGAGAGACATAAATATAGAGGAGGAATGTGGATTCCAATGTGGGCAGTACAAGACAAACGATTGAGAGCAATGATCAATATTAGCGCTCTTTAAGCCTACATGATATTGGTATCTCTCTAACCAAATCCTTCCCATGATATTGTTCAGCGCAACACCTTACAGGTGTGGTCTAAGCCTAACAACCCTCTTAGATTGATACTTGTTTTGAATATCAACAAGCATTTGGGCATCATCAGGTTGGCATCCAGCTTCGTGGGAAATTATTTTGTGTGGGTAAAAGAGATGAGCAAAATAAATTCTCTAGAGTAGTCTCTAGTAGACCCCATTAGGTGTGAATCCAGTGGCCCTACAAAACAAAAATTGTTGTGTCGATTGCTTGAGGGGTTCGTTCATGAAGTGAGGGGAGCTAAGAATATCTCTGGCGACCTCCATATCAGACGTAATAACAATGGGAGTGGAGCCCAAGATAAATTCCATAAGATTCTTGGCTCCATGAACATGAATCAAAAATTCAAGCTTGTGGTGGGAAAGACCCACACTCATGTCCATCAGACTTTCGATTATCGACCATCCTTTGGGCCTAGGAATGAATACACCTTTCTAATGCTTCTTTTTTCTGTTGGCCCATGCATAGCCTTCAGGGCTCAACCATGATACCACAACAACACAAACAACAAAAATAAGTAGTGCAATATACACAGGCCACTGACGCCAAGAAAAAACATCATCAGAGTACTGCAAGAAGTAGCCACAACCATCCTTTGTGAAGAGAGGAATTGCATAGATGGCCACCCGCCTCCTCCAAAGCTACCATGACTCTTTTGTGTTTATTCCCTAGATCATCAAGGCCAGGATTTTCTTACTGGGATCCACGTGCACATCCTTGACATCGGCCTCATCATCAATGACTGCAACGACATTGGTGGGGTTCAACTCTGCAATAGATGCAAGGTGAGCATCCAGATTGGTGATTTATCTATGATCATTTTGGTTGCATGTCATAGAGGGAAAACCGTTACAAGCTGGTGGTGATCGAGGGTATCGGTTAATGGCTAGATGAGACGAGATCACACATCTCATCTATAGCAACCATCTTGCCACCTTGATGGCACAGATCATGTTTTGTCTATTTGGAGAATCAAAGCCTCTTTTGCTATCCTATAAGGGTATGATGAGGAAAAGAATATCAAATTTCAGGATCACTATCTTATCATCAAAATATTTCTCATAATCTCATCCAAAATATGATGAGCAGTTTATCCCAAGAAATTTGGGATTTCCATATCTGAAAGGATTTGTATGGATTTGATGCATTCACACCTATCTGTTTCCCTCCACTTCTATGGATTATGCTGATGGTGATTCAATATCATGAAGATTCTAACAGGTTGGCACCATTATTAGTGTGCATGAAGAATGTAATGTTGAGCATAAACTCCGATAAAATTGATGCAACATAACTGTACAACGTCATAGAGAATGATGTGAAAACACCTGGAGCCTTTGGAGGCTTTCCTCAGATTTTTAAATCCATTTTATGCCCATATCTCGATGATTTGTTTTCTTTTGTTTGGAGACATTGGGCCATGGATGGTTTATAGTGCACTCTCAATACATACCTTGTGTGGAGTTTACTAGGGGCCACGACAACAATGCCAATGGTATTTAAAGCTCAGTGACTTCCAAACCTACCAATGAATTTTTGTGCGATGAGGTATGATCTAATTTGAAAGTCAATTTTATAATATTTCCATATGCATGTTTAATTGTAGTGGGATTTTGGTTTTTCACCACTAGTGCATTCGACATTTTGGCACATAAAAATTGCCCTAAAAAATTTGATGTAATTGCCATGTAAAGGCCATAGTTTACCTTCTAGTGCATATTTTGGCCATGATGCACATTTTTGTAATTGGTACATAGAACCATAGAAGTTTCCCATTGGTGCATATATTTTCATCCAATTTGGCATAATAATTTCCTTGAAATTTGATGTAAAATCATTGCAATGAGATTGAAAACCATAGAGTTTCTCGACTATGCGACATTTATGGAACATTTAAAAGGCCTTGTAATTTTATGTAAAATGATTATGAAGCATTGTAATGTATTTTTATCTACTCTTGAGTGAGGAGAGTGAGAGACGTTATTTTTCTCCTTAATCCTTAGGTGGCCTCATTTTGTAATCATTATATAAACAACTGATTAAGGTGAATTTCCTAAGCCATTTTGGCGATTCATTGTAAACTTGACCAAAGAGTGTATTTATAAACTCTTGGAAAGTAAGGTACTCCAAACATTGAAGTATAGGTCATAAACTATAGGTTGCATATTTATGCAGATGTGGGCCTTTCATTACAAGCTCTAAAGAATAGAGGTGAAGGAAAGAAGGGATGTGCCTTTTTCCAGACATTTTCTTTGCAGTAGTTGTAGGTGCTAGCTTTACATTCTAATTCTAAAGTACGTGGGTGAAGGAGTCTTGAAGGAATGTTCCTTTTGACATTTTCATACAGATACAATTGATACTTTTGGAGACCAAAAGGTTCTTTGTGGGGAGGCGTGATCCAGATGGATTTCCACACATGGAAGGACTTTACTGTGTTCACCAAGTTGATTGGCAGAGTGGTGAAGGTCGTGAACTTATATGTTTTGAGTTTTATTTTCTCATGCATTTTATTAATTCTTTGTGAGAAAAGGGCCTCATGCATTCTTTTATGCTTTTATGAGATGCTCATGCATTTAATTATGCTTTATGAGATTTTGGAAAAACTCATACATTATTATTCACTTTTGATGTAAAATGATTGATACTTGTGAGGGAAATTAGACTCATGTATTTATCATTAAATTATAATTTTGGAAATTGGTTTATATGTGAGAAACCACCTCACACCAATTTTCCATTATTCTCAATTATAGGTTGAGAGAATCAAAGACATGGATGAAGAGTCTTTGGGTGATTTTGAGACTTTTCCCATTATGTGCTTGAAGATAGTTTGAGATCCTACATTCATGGATCTTGTTTTTCCTCTTTTGTAATTAGATCCTATTATTGTGGATCTAGGAATTAATGCTCTTTCTTAAGAGGGAGTGAGGAAAAACTATATAATGCCTTATGTGAGCCCTTTTAAAGGGAGGAGAGTAATGGATAATGAATGAGTGGAGTTAGAGAGCCATAGTTCTACTACTAAGCATTGAGAGACTTATTCATGTAAGGAATTATCCTTCTTCATGTATGGAGAGATATAAGTGTGGGTAGTCTTCTTGAATCCTCGTTGAAGGAGAAGGAATATCTTATGTACTCACTTATGAGAAGGTCCCAACATCTTTTGAAGATGGAATGAAAGTGATTTGTATTCTAATTGAAGAGGGTTCAGAGACATAGCCCAGGAGGGGTGAACATCCTTACCAACATCAGTTGTCTCTATCTCTCTTGTATTTTCATATGCTTATTCCATTTGAGTTCATGGATGTTAATTCTTTTTTAAAAGAATCGTTAATCATGGATTCATATTCCTTTAAATACTTATGCAAATACTTCATCAGAAAAATGATTCTTGATTGAAAACTTGTGTAGAGTAAGTACTCTCCTATTTTTAGATCATGCAAGCTTCTAAGGAGTTGGACAGCAGACAAAAGAAAGAAACAAAAAGCAGTTGGAAGGACATCACAACATCAATATTGAGGAAAGAAATTGTAACAAGATAGAGAAGAAGAGAGAACTCTTGAGTTCTCAACCAACAAACCTAAAGATCAGATTATATATA
Organism: Picea mariana; assembly: GCA_032191745.1. Taxonomy (NCBI): domain Eukaryota; kingdom Viridiplantae; phylum Streptophyta; class Pinopsida; order Pinales; family Pinaceae; genus Picea; species Picea mariana. Next base: position 943,110 of record JASDQU010101358.1, on the reverse strand, counting down.
TGAGAACGATAGGATTTTAAAAGGGTTGTTATTGGGTTGTAGTGTCGTTTTTTTTTTCTAGGGTTTTTAGTCCGAAATTATTGATGTTATCATTGTTGTTGTTGTTGTTTTTGTGACCAGAGTCATTGTTGTAATGGTTTATATTGTTAGCATAGCTAAGTTTAGGAGATCTGGGAAAGAATCAGACTATCAATATATCAAAGTTATGTATCATTCTAGATGTAAGGGAGAAAGAGACTGCAATATTCTCTCATATCAAATGAAGAACATCCTCTGAGTACTTATGTATGAGGATCGCACTATGAGAAAAACTTGATATGTTAATATAATTGGAGGCCTAATTTTTGAATATATATCATGTGTATTTAGTCCTAATGCATGAATGGAATGTTGTTCTATATTATCTTTATGTATGATATGCCTAAAGGCTTCTTTATGAATGGAAAAACAACTCTATTTCTTTATTCCCAGTTAGGAATTGCTCAAAACTGTTACAGTTTTAATCTATATTGCTCAGGATTACAGTCAACCTTTGTAATTCAGGGGTCTATATAAGTATTCTCCTTAGCCTTCCCTCTCTTTCTTGTCTCAATTGTGTTTTGGGTGAAACTTCTTCCCTCCCGGGAAGATGATCATTATAGCGCTCTAGAATACCTCAGTATCTTTTTTTGGTTACCTAAGAAGGAACCTGGTCTGAACACTTTGAAGCCAACAAAATTCCCCTGAGAAGCCAGAAAGCTAGTTTCTTTCAGAAAAAAATATAATGAATTAATGCAAGAATACATTGATGATACAATTGGAAATTATGTTGTGCTTGATCCATAGTATCCCATTATTTCAAAACAAGAAGAAAATTACTTTTAAGGATTTTGGAAGATGTCTTTTGATGGTGCCTGCTCCAAATCCATAAGTGGAGTAGGGATTGTTTTCAAGATCCCAAAATCAGTCATTTATCGACACACCATCAAACTTGAATTTCCTCATATAGGTAATGAAGTGGAATATGAAGCATTAATACAAAGGATGAATCATGCACTACATATGAACATTGAACACTTGATAATAATCAGTGATTCTTAGCTAGTTATAAGTTATATAAATAATAAGTACAATATCAAAAAAGAGAAATTGAAATTCTATGGAAGAAGAATAATTGAACTCATGAATTCTTTCAGTTCATTTAACATCTCCTTCATCCTAAGAGATAAGAATCATAAGGAAGACTCACTAGTAGCTTCTACATATTTATTCAAACCCGACGAATCATAAAATAAAAATACATTTTAGGTCAAAAGGATATTCATTCCTTCAGTACTTGATAACCAATATTATCTCCAATTTTTTGCGAATGATGAGAAGTTGGTTGAATTTCTTGTTGATACAAATGATTCTGTAGAAATACATGAAGAGAGATAATGAGGTTCTCCATCATAGAGGGAAGAACTTGGGGGCTCAATAATGTGTTCAAACTTTAAAGGAAAAAGGGAAGCAGACTCCATATGAAGTGAATAATTTCTCCAACGTACCTTTGTTCTCAAACTTTTAATTCTTCTCCCTTTCCACGGTTTGAATATGGCCCATTTATAGCCTTCAAGTAGAATTGAAGGGTCAAGTCACAACATTTCTAGTATATGGAAGGTCAAGGATCATGGATCCCATGACATGGCATGGAATCCTGACACAATTTTTAATTTTGAGCACCAAAATCAATGTACATGGGATGTAGTGGTGCAACCTGCATATATGCATGCTGTATAACTGATAGGGTACATATATGTGGAAAAATTATGATTTTTGTCTTTAGGAAGTGAAAAGAGGACTTCAAGTATGCAAAGAGAAATGGAAAAGGCCTTCTGAGCAAGCTGCATGGCTTGAGGAAAATATTTCTATAATGGATGCCCCCTAATGTTTGAGGTTAGAGGAGTATATGTGATTGCCAAAATAAATTATAATTCCTAAAAGTGGAGTAATGGGGACCTAGCTAGACGAACTAGTTTCTCATGAGAATATTATAATCCATAATGACTTTGTAAACATGGATTCCAATTTTAATTACGCTGGATATCCATGTCGAAATATACCAAACAATTTTTCATGGCATGAATAGGAAATACAAAGTAGATAAATGGCATAGGTTGTCATAGTCACGAACAAGGCCCAGTGAAAAATAGTCTTAAAATAAATCTGAAGATATCTGTATACAATGGAGTACAATATGATCTCCCATGATCACTGAAGTCATATAGGTATTCTCTAGGTGGAATATTCTCCCCTAAAATATAAGAGACTAGATAATGACTAATTATGACTAATAAACAAGGAAAAACCTTAGGAAAAAGAAATCCTAGGTGTGTGTGAAGTAACTCCAACACCCCCCCTGAACATCACTATGGTGAAAATAAAGAATGGGTCCCATCAACGAGGCCATGTTAGGTACCCAAATACAAAATATACAATAAAACTAAGGTGAGTAAAGAGGGAAAACCTCATTGGAGAAACACCCCCTCAAGGTACAATGTATGTAAAAAGAAAAACTATAGTTTCTAGGCAACTGTGTCCTTCACTCCAAGACGACTTCGCAAAGAATAGAACTTATGCTCAGTGAAGGTATTGGTGAAGATGTCTATTGTATGTTCTGCTAAAGGACATAACTTTAAGTCAATGATCCCCTTGTGTACTAAGTCCCAGATGTAGTGCATGTGGATCTCGATGTGCTTCGTCCACTGCCTCTGAACTGGATCTCTGCAGAACTTCATATTTTTGTGGTTGTCACACCAGATGACAATCGATCATTGAAATTGAATGCCCAACACAGTGAGAAAATGTTGTAGCCACATAGTCTAAATGGTTATGTTAACTACCCCTCTATACTCTACCTCGGCTAAAGATAGAGAAATGGTATCTTGCTTCTTTCTCGACCAACAGACAGGCCTAGAACAAATACTGAGTGAGTAACCAAATGTGGACTTGCGATCAGTGCTATCACCATCCCATTCGAAATCAGTAAACCCAATGAGATATAATGTAGAGCCTGTTGCATAATGAATCCCAAAGGTGATGGTGCCCTGTACATATCAAAGGATATGCTTTGCATCTTTCAAATGTAGCTCATGTGGCTCCTGCATGAACCTGGAAAATTCACCAACTACATATGAGAGGTCTGGTCTGGAGTTTTTGAGATACAACAAGCTCCCCACTAGCTATCTATACAGTGTGTTTTCAACTAGTGGAATCTCCCCACCATCCTGATAGGAAAGAAGTTGGAGTAGACTTGCAGTGTATCATGTGAAATATCTGAAGGTGATCTTGCGCATAATTGGCCTAAGAATATTTGATGTTCGATGCATCATGACTGATCTTGAGTCAAAGGAAGAAGTGTAGTGGACCCATGTTCATCATCAAAAAACTGTAATGTAGAATCCTCTTGACTACAACAATCATTGAAGTCAAGAAACCAGTGATCAACAAATCATCAACATACAAAAATAAAACTAGAAGTGAATCAGTCGTCCTGAGCACGTATACGTTCAGGTATGATTTACAACATACAAATTTCTGTGACAATAGGTAGGAATCCATCTTGGCATACCATTCCCTCGGATCTTGCTTGAGGCCATAAAGCAACTTCTTCAGTCGACAGACCAAAGATGAGTCCTGTATAAATCCTTGGGCTGCTCCATGTAGATGTCCTTATAGAGAGAACTGTGAAGAAATGAATTCTTCATGTCCATCTGATGGACTTCCTATCCCTCGTCTGCTTCAATGGAAATTTCCAGTCATATGGAATCCATCTTCTCTAATGGAGTGAAGTTCTCATCATAGTCAATACCATGAACCTGCTGAAAGCCTTTGGTAACAAGCCTAGCTTTATATCTTCTAATATGTCCATCCACTATGCTCTCAGTCCTCTAGACCCATCTACATCTAACAAGTTTCATCCCAGAAGGAAGGGGAACCAGATCTCAAGTCTAGTTATCGAGGAGTGAGTTGTACTCCTCCTGCATGGTGGATTCCAAAAAGGGATTTCCAACAGCCTCGCCATAAGACTATGGATCTGAAGACTAAACCAAGAAAAGATGCTTCGAAGGCAATGGTTCAGTGGCAATGAGTACAACAGGAGGCTCCTCTAAATTAGATTGATTCCTCTTAGTATCAGTTGGATCACCAACAAGATCCCCTGCATCCTGAAGAGTAGTCTATGCCCACTTGGGCCTCTACTCTGGCTTTGCAACTACATCTGGATGCTCTGACTCTGCATATGAATGTACTGACTATGAATCTAAATCATATGAGTCCTCTGAATAAGAAATCTCTGCAGAAGAAGAGTCGGCATGTGCATGCTCATCATGTCAGACAGGTTGAAGAATGAAGGTGTCTACATGCGGCTGATAAGGTGCATGTGAGACACTTTCCTCGAATTGGACACTTCTCTCAATGATGAGTCAGTCTAAGGAAATATCAATAAGCCTATATCCCTTCACACCATTAGGATAGCCAACAAAAATTCACTCAGTGCTCTATGGATCAAGTTCCTTCCTCTTTTCAGAGGGAATATGGGCCCATGCACATGAACCAAAAATGCAAAGGTGGGTCACTTATGGTTTGAGGCCGCTCCAAGCCTTGTAGGGGGTATTATATTTGACAGATATATGGTGAGACCTATTTTGGATGTATGTTGCACAATTAATTACTTCGACCCATAGTCTCTGTGGTAGAGACTTTGCATGAAACATGCAAGATGCCATCTCCTTTAGAGATATGTTTTTCTGCTCAACAACTCCATTTTTCTGCGGAGTATAAGGAACTATATGTTGCAATTGAATCATTGCCTCATGGAAAAGATTATGGATCTAATGATTTACATACTCTCCCCCATTATCAGTTCATAGGACTTTGATCCTCTTTTGGACTGTATCTCAACCAGGGATTTGAAATCCTTGAGGTGTTGAAAGACCTCAGATTTTTTCCTGATAAAGTAGATCCAAGTAAAACATGAGAAATTATCAAAAAAATTGAGAACAAACCTTACTTTGCTGATGTATGGATGCGGAAAAGGACCCATAAGGTCACTGTGGATCATATCTAAAGATGTGGAATCTCGTTGAGACTTTCCTTTGTTGAATTTCTCTTGAGGGTGTTTTCCAAGAACACATTCCTCACATACTCCCTTGGAGAAATGGATGTCTAGTAGACCATCAACTAACATGTTCTTGCTATGATGTTGCATGTATCTGAAATTCAAATTTCCAAACCTTTGCACCCTAGGGGATGTGATCTCCAAGGTTGTTTTTCTAAAGTATTTGAGACATCATATCTATTTGTTTTTGCATGCATGCAGATTCTGAATGGAATCCTTTGTGATATTATGTGCATTTCTCTCCTTTTCTTACCTTTTCTCCTTTGGATCCGGAGGCATCAGTGAAAGGATTTGTGCACCCTTCCTTCTTCGTATGTGCATGAACTTTTAGTTTATTGTTATCTTTAGATTTATGATATTTTTGGCTTCCATTATGTACAATGAGTGCATGTGCCCTTGGGCCTTTGATTATGCCCATGTTGACGAGCTTAGTTCACTCTTGTGTCAAGGATTCAATAAAGTACTCAAGAGAAGGCATCTTCCAAGTGGCTCCAGAGGAGAATATGAAAGTATGGAATGTGGATACAAATACAGATAATTCAGGACCAATCTTGGAGGGAATGGTTAGAACCATTTGTTTCTCCTCCGATTTATCAACCTCGCAAGCTTTGAGTTGTGACAATAAATCCTTGAATTTTGTAAAGAAATCTTGGATATTCTCGAATCTTTTTGGATCCAATGTGAGAAGCTCCACCTCCAGAATGTGTCCTCTCATCTCATCTTGTTTTCCAAATATCCCTTCCAAGGTGGTCCAAGCTTCATTGGGATTCTTATAGGAAGATATACGAAAAAGGAGATCGAGAGAAATAACACTGCAAATTTTTTCGAGTGCCTCATCCATGCGAATTAAATACTTGGATTTTTCTATGGCTGATGTTGGTTCTGTATATGTATTCAAGTTTAACCTCTACAACCATCTGGTTTGGAGATGTATGGCTATTTTATCCTTCCATGGAAAATAGTTGTAATGTGTAAGAATAAATTCTTTTTGGAATTCCATCTTTTCGTTGTCTTCAATCTTTTGTACCTGCAAAAATATTTTGTGTAGATTTTTCTTAGCAGTCAGTTGGCTCTGATAACATGTAAATGTGTTGATCCGTAAATAATAGATCTAGATAAACAATAATACACACATTTTTAGAGAGAATTGGAGAAATAATAAGACGAAGAGAAAGAATGAAAGAATTCTCATTAACCGTTGTGAATAATGAATAATTTACACATGATATACTCTGTAGAGATCAATGAGTGCACACTAGAGGTGAGCCAATGTGCCATAGTGGTGTTCTATAGTGATCTGGACACACACCATCAATTATGGGAGTGAAATTCCACCTATTCTAGTCTCTCAAGCAGTTACTAGAGTGAACTACCACCTAGCTGAGTTAACTAGTCAACTAGTCTTCAATTAACTGACTGAACAAAGAGTAGTGAGGAGTTAACTCAACAAATGAAAACTAATTCACAATTTTGGTGATGATCCAAAGGCAAGTGAAATTAGCATGGTGATGATCCCAATGTTGCATGGTGATAAAACCAATGCAACATCTATACTCAACTCAACTAGCCAAACTGAAGTGTCAACTAAAAGAGAATATTCTCTAGGTGGAATATTCTCCCCTAAAATATAGGAGACTGGATAATGACTAATTATGACTAATAAACAAGGAAAAGTATTAGTAAAACAAAATCCTAGGTGTGTGTGAAGTAACTCCAACATGATAGCAAAAACTCAGGAAAGCTATGACTATAAATTGATGTCTTCAATTCTTCTACATGATCTGCCAAAGGTGAAAGTCTACTTCATGTGAATAAAGGAGTTGAGGTCAAACATAATGATACTTCGTTTTATTACCATTCATTAAGGTATATTGTTAACAAACGCAATACAACCTACTGATAATGGAAGTAGGTATCAAGGCACCGAGTACATTCTTACAAGTCTGAATAAAGGTGTTGATGTTGAACACTTGAAGAATCCATCAATCATAATACATTGATGTATTCCAAACTATTGATGGTGAGAGAACCTGCCACTTATGATTTTAAGCCTCTAGGTACTCATAGGACCATAGGCCTTGTTTCCAGAATAGATGAGCTGAATTCGATGGAAGGAGACCTGTTGAAAGGAGAGAATGAAGGCATCTCTCATCAGTTAGCATGAGGTAAAAAGAAATATCTTCATTATTTAGAGGAACTAGGATGAAGAACATGTTCATGAACCAAAAAACTTGTGTGTCTTTTGCATCCACCAAATGCAAGTAGTGCACAAAAAAGATCCTTTGAATAGGAGCCGAGAATGAACATTGCCAACAAAGGCGAGGAAACCACCAACAAGGATAATTTCATCAAAGAAACTACACAAATCCCAATGTGTGAATAGATTTCTTGTGGTCAATCAAAAGGAAAACCCCCCAGTTAGTGAACAATGCAGAGATGTCTATTGTTGGGTTCAAGGTTACCTACCCATAATGAAAGTAGGACCAGGGTGCACGATAGGACTACAGCTTCATGTAACACTTAGAAATATTGAGGGTATGGATGACATGCAAACTCAAGAGTTCTGAGAAATGGCCGACACAGGCTAATAGAAATCCTTTGAATAATAACATGAGACATATGGAGGAATCAAACAGCATAGACTTTATAATGAAACTTTGTGATGCAAGAGGCACCAATCAAAATCTCCATAGGGACTGGAAGACTATCCAGTTGGAGGAGTAAAATCTAAGTAGCGAGCTCAAATTCCTAAGGTCATGATAAACCCAATATTTGGATGACAAGTGGACTCAAAATTTTGTGCTTTATTCAAAGGTGATCCGACTACTGCCAACATGAGATAATATTATTTTTCCGCCCGTTCTTTTTTTTGTTTTTTCATAGACAGATGAATGCTATGATACAGAGGAGGAAACGAGTGTCACGAGTAAGAAAATAGTTCCAATAGTGGAAGATACATATTCCCAATCTAAGGAGGTGCATGTAAGACATGGACACTCGAGGGAATTTTTTCTCCTAGGGTAGAGGGTGTTAAGATGCAAAGGATATAAACAAGGCTCTTCTTGGATGGTGATGCAAATTGATGAGGTAATAGAATTATAACATGAAAGCGAGAACCAACAATAGGCTCAGTACTGAAAGAAAGAGAATGAGATGCAATTACAACTTAACTCCAAATAATTTCCTTTTTCATGAATTTAGTCCCCTAGTCACAAAAAAGTATAAAACAATACCCAGGAGAACTCTTCTAGCTACTAGTGACTAGAGTATTCATTTTTCGAAATTAGTCTACTTGGTCTGAAAAGGGTTATAATTACACCAAATAGACATCATTTCAAAGCCAATTAACGAGTGTGAAAGAGACAAGTTCACTTGGCAATATTTTTTCTTTTTGATAGAGTTGGAAAATAGATTAAACAAGACTCATGAATGTTGTTCTAAGCAACATATTATGGGGGAGTCCAGGGCTCTCATGCAGGACTTCTGTCGAAAGTCAGAAAATCATAGATAGATGATAAAATCTTGGAAAAACCCAAATATTTCCATGTCGAGGAGGATAAAATATTTGCAGAGGTTACCTTATCTACAATATATATAAAAAATCCCCTTATATGGAAGGGTGTAGAAGAAGGAAGTAGAGGCTCTACAAGATCATTCCAATCAAAGGAAACCACCATAGGACTTGGAGGGAGAAAAATCTAATAGAGTGTAGTTCTCCCTTGTTCAAAAGGTACATAACTAGAAATACTAAGGGCATGGTCAAAAGATGCATCACCCCTCAAAAGAAGAGTGGGATTGACCAAATATTGCATTGGAAATGTTACTTCCTTAGACTTGTCACTCTCCAAGAGAAGAGTGGGATCGAACGAATATTTCATCAAAACAACTAATAATTTTCAACCGTTAGTTGAAAATGTTGTGAGACAACATGGTCAAGAGGCACATCACTCCCTAAAATAGGAGTGGTGTCAGGCAAAGATTGCATCGACATGACCATTGATTGAAGATGATGCGAGACGACATGGTCAAGATATGAATCAACCCCCAAAATAAGAGTAGTGTCAACCGAAGATTACATCGGCACAACCACTGTATCAAACAAACAAGGATTAGAAGGTTGGGAAACCAAAGACAACTTAGAACTCGAAGGGCTATCAGACAAGAACTGTGCTTCTTGTACCACTGCGGTAGTAGGGAAAAAATGAGTAAGTTGATCTACTTTTCAAAGCATACAAAGGATCTTGGGATTATGTCTTATACGTCGAGGCTTCTCAATTGTATGAATTCCCCCAGTATGAATTGCACTGGTTGGTGACATTCTACCGTGAAAAATAAAATCTTTTTTATTTAATTTTAAATTAATCAGGGTTAATTTTAGTGGATTTGTTTACTCAAAATATGTGGTCGTGAAACTGATGATGTTATGACTCAACAAATAAAATATATGGATATGAACATAAATATAAGTCCTAAACTTCAATTCTGATAATATGATAAGATTTGCAAAATGCAACTTTCAATTCAACTCTGCAATTTCAATAAGATGCAATGTTTCTATACATGTATCAAGATCAATAATAAACAACCCAAAAGAGAAAATGCAAAAATACAAAATGTATATTTTTGTATTTTCAATATAAAGGAATGAAAATGAAAGGATTGAATAACAACTTGATATATAGACTCTATTGCAAGAAAAATAGACAAGCGAAGAAGGATATCAAGAAGAAAACACTCAGACCAAGATGCAAGGGAAACCAATGAAAAAGATGATGAGAAAGAAAAACCACCCAGAAATTCAACCACAAAAAGGTTTCCTACCACTCTGCAAGCACTCAACAATTAGGATAGAGACCCAAGAAGACCCAAGAAAACTCAACAACCATAAAAACTCACCCAACAAACACCAAACTCAACATGTAAGCTAAACAAGTTGATGTACATGACTGTTTAAGGAAAAATCACGTATGTACATGCCCTATAGAAAGACACCTCGCGTATGTATGTGTTTCTCAAGGGAAAACCTGCATATATGTATTAAAACACTGCCAAGGTAAGGATAAGGCCAAGAAACTCAGATACAAAGTAAAAATAGGTCTTCAAGCAATTAGGTGACAAGAAAACTTAGGCTACCAGAGAGCAATCGAAGGAGAAAAACACCCCAAACCCCAAAATAGAAGATTCAATCCCTAGTATGGTCGCCAATTCTGTTACGAGGAAAATCACTCTATGGCATGGGGTAAACCACAACAGAAGGAATGATGTAGTTTTTTTCTGTCTCCATCGCTAAATTATACAGTCCTTTTATTTTGAGGTGGAATGCAGCCTTCGCCTTCCATTCAAAATAGTTGTATAGCATGAGTATTATCACCATACTTGATTGAAGAATTTGCATTGTCTCCATCCTTACTATTGATTTTGAAAAGATCCTGAAAACCCAAAATGTGGATTCTGAGATATGACTGACGATGCGATGGTAGCTATATATATGAAAAAAAAGTTATATATCCTAAAATGTGATGTGGGTTTTGGATATTTTTGGTGAGCATGAGAATCCCTATGTTATACATCTCTGGTAAACATTTTAGCCCGACCCAGATCACGGATTTTGAGATATCACAATTGTACTGCAGAAAACCAATTTTTGGAGGGATGTTGAATCATCGCACCCTTAGTGAAAGACATAGTGCGATGATGATAAATCGTCACACCCTTAGTGAAGGACATAGTGTGATGATGCTAAATGGTCACAACCTTAGTGAAGGATACAGTGCGACGATTGTGAAAAAATGAAAAAATGAATCGTCGCACCCTAGTTGAATAACAGAGTGCGACGATGTCGCGCCTGGGATGTGGAAAAGGGGACTTCAAGTATGCATAGGGAAATTGAAAATGACTTATGAGCAAGTTGCATGGGGTGAGGAAAATATTTTTATAATGGATGTCCCCTAATGTTTCAGTTCAGAGGAGTATCTGCGATGGCTGAAATACATTATAATTCCTAGAAGTGGAGTAATGGAGACCCAACTACACGAACTAGTTTCTCATGAGAATATTACAATCCATAATGACTTTGTACACATGGATTCAAATTTGAATTACACTAGATATCCATGTGGAAATATACCAAACAATTGTTCATGGCCATGAATAGGAAATACAAAGTAGATACATGCCATAGGTTGCCATAGTCACGAACAAGGCCCAATGAAAACCAGTCTTAAAATCAATCTGAAGATTTCTGTATACAATGGAGTACAATATGATCTCCCATGATCACTAAAGTCATATTGGTATTGGTCCAATGAATGATAGCAACAACTCAGGAAAGCTGCAACTATAAACTGATGTCTTTAATTGTTCTACACAATCTGCCAAAGGTGGAAGTCTACATCATGTGAATAAAGGTGTCGAGGTCAAACATAATGAGACTTCATTTTATTACCGTTCATTAAGGTATATCGTTAACAAACGCAAGACAAACTACCGATAATGAAAGTAGGTATCAAGGCACCGAGTACATTCTTGCAAGTCTGAATAAAGGTGTTGATGTYAAACACTTGAAGAATCCATTAATCATGAGAAATTGATGTATTCCCAACTATCAATGGTGAGAGAACCTACCACTGATGATTGCAAGCCTMTAGGTACTCATAGGACTCTAGGCCTTGTTTCCAGAATAGATGAGCTGAATTCAATGGAAGGAGACCCACTGAAAGGAGAGAATTAAGGCATCTCTCATTAGTTAGCACGAGGTACAAATCAATACCTTCATGATTTGTAGGAACTAGGATGAAGAACATGTTCACGAACCAACAAACCTGTGTGCCTTTCACATGCACCAGATGCAAGTAGTGCACGAAAAATACCCTCTGAATAGGAGCCGAGAATGAAAATTGCCAACAAAGGTGGGGAAACCACCAATAAGGCTAATGGAATCCAAGACATTGCATGAATCCCAATGTGTGAATAGATTTCTTTTCGTCAAACACAAGGAAAACCCCTTAGTCATTGATCAATGAGGAGATGTCGATTGTTGGGTTCAAGGTTACCTAACCATAATGAAAGTAGGACCAGGTTTCACGGTAGGACTGCAGCTTCATGTAACTCTAAGAAAGATTGAGGGTATGGTTGACATGCAAAGTCAAGAGTTCTGCGAAATGGAGGACACAGGCTTATAGACATCCTTTGAATAATAACATGAGACATATGGAGGAATCCAACAACATATACTTTATAATGAAACTTGTTGATGTAGGAGGCACCAATCAAACTCTCCATAGGGACTGGAAGAGTAACCAGTCAGAGGAGTAAAATCTAAGTAATGAGCTCAAATTCCAAAGGTCATGCCAAACCCAATATTTTTATGACAAGTGGACTCAAAAGTTTGTGCTATGTTCAAAGGTGACGTGACTACTGCTAACATGAGATAATATTATTTTCTCGTCCGTCTTTTTTTTTTGTTTTTTCATAAACAAATGAATGTTATGATACAGAGGAGGAAACGAGTATCATGAGTAAGAAACTAGTTCTAATAATGAAAGGTACCTATTCTCAATGTAAGGATGTGCATGCAGGACATGGACACTCGAGGGAATGTTTTCTCCTAGGGTACATGATGTCAAGCAACAAAGGATATAAAAAAATCTCTTCTTGGATTGTGATGCAAATGGCTGAGGTAATAGGATTATAACGTGAAAGTGAGAACTGAAAAAAATCTCAATACTGCAAGAAAGAGAATGAGATCAATTACAACTTAACTCCAAAGAATGTTCTGTTTCACGAATTTAGTCCCCTAGTCCCCAAAAAAGTATAAAACAATACCCAGGAGAAATCTTCTAGCCACTAGTGACTAGAGTATTCCTTTTTCAAAATTAGTCTACTTGGTCCTAAAAGGGTTAAAATTACACAAAATAGACATCCTTTCAAAGCCAATTAACAAGTGTGAAAGACACAAGTTAACTTGGAAATTTTTGTTTTTTTGATAGAGTCGGAAAATAGATTGAACAAGACTTGTGAATGTTGTTCTAAGCAACATATTATGGGGAAGTCCAGGGTTCCCGTGCATGACTCTTTCAAAAGTCAGCAACTCATAGATAGACGATGCAATCTTGGAAAAATCCAAAACTTTCCATGTCGAGGAGGATAAAATACTTTCAGAGGTTACCTTATCTACAGTATATTAAAAAATGCCCCTTATATGGAAGGGTGTAGAAGAAGGAAGTCAAGGCTCTACAAGATCATTCCAATCAAAGGAAACCACCACAGGACTTGGAGGGAGAATTTTTACGAGGGAAAAACTCTTTATGGCCAAGGGTAAACAACAACAGACAGGTATGACTGCAGAAATCAACTCAATTCCAACATATGCTATATGAACTAATGTGCAATATAAGAAAGAGGCCTACCTCAATCCAACGTTTGATGATGTTCCACCGTTGAGCACTTCGACCCAAAGCTTTATACCAGCAATAAGTTCTTAACAAACGAGTAGAGAGAGTATATAGTGATGATATAAAGGTATTATCACATTAGATAGCATAATCCATCAATAAACATTACAAACATGCCAATGGATAATAATCATACATTTGCAATATACCAATAGGATGGGAAAGGAGTATTTCTATTAATAATTGATTAGCAAAAGTGAAAACATTACAGACTTCCATGTCGGCATGGTTCAAAACCAAAAAACCAAGTTCCTTCCAACTGGGCCTCCACCACTTCAATCCTCCACCAAAGGCAAGCTCATAAGAGAGAGTCAATAAGGTTCTCTCAACAATAGGGAAAGAGCTTGGGGGTTGAACATTGTGTTCAAACTTGAGGGACAAAGAGATGTAGACTCAATATGAAGTAATTTCTCCATAGTAAATTTTCTCTCAAAGTTGAATGCTTTCTCCATCTTTTCCATAACTCGAAATTGTTCTTTTATAGCCTTCAGAATGCAATTGAATGTCCGAGTTGGAATGTTTCTAGTATGTGGAAGGACAAGGATCGGAGATCTTCTGTCGTGACATGGAAACCCAACCTCATTTTTGTATTTTCTAGCACAAATCCTGATGTACGTGCGCTGTAGTGGAGCAAACAGCGTATACGCATCTTGCATAGATGATAGGGAGCGTATATGTGGAAAAATGTATATTTTTGGCTTTGGATTCATCAAAAAGGGATGCCAAGTATGCATAGGGAAATGGAAAAAGTCCCTTTGTGCAAGATAGAAATGGTGAGGAAAATATTGCTATAACATATGCCCCCTAATGTGTGATATTAGAGGAGTATCTGTGATGGCCGAAATACATTATAAATAGTCTAGAAGTGGAGTGGTAGAGAACCAACTAGATGAACTCAATTGCATATTACATTATGTATTGACTTTGCATACATGGCTTCCAAGAATACAATGTAGATCCATGTTGAAAATATACCAAACAAGTGTTTATGGTCATGAATAGGCAAATACAAATGCGGTTACATGCCAAAATCTGTCATAGTCACGAACAAGGCCCAGTGAAACTAATCTCAAAATCATTCTGAAGATATTTGTATACCATGGAGTACAAACTGATCTCCCATGATCACTGAAGTTGAATAGATTTTGGTCCCACGAAAAGCAAGTGACAGCTTAGGAAAGTTGTGGCCACATAGTGATGTCTTCAAGTCTTCTACACAATCTATCAAGGTGCAAGTCTACATCATTTGAAGAAAGGAGTTGAGGTCGAACATGATGAGACATTGTTTGGTTACCGCTCATTGAGGTATACTGTTAACAAATGTGAGACAACCTACCAATAATGAAAGTAGCTATCAAGGCACCGAGTACATTTCTACAAGTGCGAATAAAGACGTTGGTGTTGAACACTTGAGAAATCCATTGATTAGGATACATTGATGTATTCCCATCTGTCAATGGAAAGAGAGCTTGCCACTAATGACTGAAATCCTCAAGGAACTCCTGAAACTCTACGTCCCATATCCAAAATAAATGAGCTGAAGTCGATGGAAAGAGAATCGCTGAAAGGCGAGCATTAAGGAATCTCTAATCAGTCAGCACGAGGAACAAAGAAGGAGCTTCATGGTTTGGTGGAGATCATATGAAGAACATGTTCAGGAACCAACAACCCTCTGCATATTTTATGTGTGCCAAGAAAGCGGTACACGAAAAAGACCCTCTGAATAGTAGCCAATGATGAAAATTGCTAACAAAGGTGAGGAAACCACCAATAAGGTTAATGGTAACTAAGACACTACATGAATCCCAAAGTGTGAATAGATGTCTTGCTGTCGAACACAAGGGAAACCACCCAGTCAATGACCAATGAAAAAGTGTCAATTGTTGGGTTCAAGGTGACCTACCAATGATGAAAGTAGGGCCAGGATGCATGATAAGACCATAGTATCATGTGATTCTAAGACAAACCGAAGGTATGACCGACGTGTAAAGTCAAGATTTCTGAGGACTGGTTGACACATGCTGATAGACTTCCTTTGAACAAGAGCATGAGACATATGGTGGACTCTGACAACATAGCCTCAATGATGTGACAATTAGATGCAGGAGGCAGCATAGCCTCAATGATGTGACAATTAGATGCAGGAGGCATCAATAATGTTCTCTATAGGAACTAGAAGAGTAACCAGTCGGTAGAGAAAAGTTTGTAACTAGATCAGCTTCCTAATGCCATGCTAAACCCAAAATTATGATAACAAAAGGACTCAATAACTTTCTGCTCTGTTCAAAGGTGACATGGCTACTGCCAATTACAATATAGTACTCCCTTCCCGCCTGTCTTTTTTTTTTTTTTCATAACAAATGAATGCTATGATACAGAGGAGGGAACAAGTGTCACAAGTAAGAAAAACTAGTTCCAGTAGTGGAACGTACCTATGCTCAATGCAGGGGAATGCATGTGGGAGATGGACACTCGGGGTGATGTTCCCTCCAAGGTATAGGGTGTGAAATTGTGAAGGATATAAACAAGGCTCTGATTGGTTGAGGATGTAAAAACTACTTAGGCAATGGTTTATAACACAAAACGAGAACTGGCTAAAGGCTCAATACTGCAAGTGAGGGCATGATATGCAATCATAACTTAATGCCAAAAAATGTCCTTTTTTATGTCTTTTAGTCTACTTGGTGTAAACTTGTGCCAAATAGACATCTTTTCAAATCCAATTTATGAGTGTGAAAAAGACAAGTTCACTCGGAAATCTTTTCTATTTTTGATAGCGAGTCGGAAAAGAGCTTAACTAAGACTCATGACCTTTCAAATCCAATTTAACGAGTGTGAAAGGGACAAATAACTCGAAAATGTTTTCTATTTTTAGGCGATTTGGAAAAGGGATTAACTAAGACTCATTAGGAAGATTCTAGGCGAAAAGCCACCTGGGAGGCCAAGGCTCCCATGCAAACCTTCTATGTAATGTCGTTATCTTACAAAGAACCGACACAAGCTTGGGAAGACCCAAAGATCTCCAAGTCAAAGAGGGAAAAGTGTTGATAGAGGTTATTGTCTCCGTGTTATATCAGATAATGTGTTTTCCTAGAAAAGACATAGGTGTAGGCATTGGATACCCCACAAGACCATCCCAATCAAAGGGAACCTCACTGAGACTTGGAGGGAGAGAACTTGGGAAGAGTAAAACTCTCTCTTTCTCATAATGTGAAGTAATAGAAATGATAAAGACATGTCATAGAAGGTATAGAACTAGAACCAGAAGAGTGATATTGACCAAAAATTACATTGGTGTGACTGCTTCCTTAGACTTGTCACTCTCCGAGAGAAGAGTGAGATCGACTGAATATTGCATCTGTACAACCACTTTCTCAACCATTGGTTGAATAACATGTGAGACAACAAGGTAAAGAGGTTCATCACCCCAAAAAACATGAGTGTTGTCAATTGAAGATTACATCGACACGACTGTTGGTTGAACAATATGTAAGACAACAAGGTCAATAGACGCATCACCCCTGAACATAGGAGAGGTTTCGGTCGAATATTGCATTGACACTACCATAGGTTGAACGAGATGTGAGACAACAAGGTAAAGGATGCATCAACCCCTAAAGGGAAAGGGGTGTCAACCAAAGATTGCATAGGCATGACTGTTGTATCAACCAAAGAAGGAACAAAGTGTTGTGAAACCATAGATGCCTCAGAACTCGAAGGGACCTTAGATGAGCCCCATGCTTCTGGTATCCCAAGAGTGAGAGGACACAAGCGAGTAAGGTGAATTCCTTCAGAAATCCTACAAAGGAATCTAGGCTTATGTCTCAGACATCTAGGATTCTCAATCATATGAATTCCCCCAGCATGACTTGTAGTTGCTGGTGACATGCTCCCAGCATGACTTGCAGGGGCTAGTGGAAAATCTCTAACATGACTAGCAGAGGTTGGTGATGGATCCCCAACATGACTAGCAGGGGTTGGTGATGGATGTGCAGTGTGACTAGAAGTGACTAGACATGTACCCCCAACATGACTTACAACGACTGGTTGCAGGTCTTCAACATGACTTGCAAAGGTTGTCGACCAATCTCCAACATAACTAGTAGAGGTTGGTGATATAATGACAGTATGACACACAATTACTATACTTGTGCCCCCAGCATGACTTGCAGTGGCTGGTTGCAGGTCTTCAACATGACTCACAGAGGTTTTCAACCAATATTCAACATGAATTGAAGAGGTTGGTGATATAACGCCAGTATGACACACATTGACTGGACTTGTGGTAGTGGTGAATTGTGGCATTTGAGACCAAGGTCCAAGGAAATATTGGTTCTAAGAAATTACAGGCTAGGAAGGATCCTGGTTTACACCCTGTCCCTGTCCAACATGATAGTATCCTTCTCCATACTTATTCATAAAGGGTTGTAATGGCATCAACACTGTGGAAGCTGCTTGCGAAGAGAAAGCGACATGACAAGGGTTACTCATGTGAGGATATATGTTTCCCCCATACGAAGGAACTTCGTGAGGGGGTTGCCCATACTATAAAAAAATTTCCCCCCTTATGAAACACCAGAGGGTAGATGAAGGTTTTCCATGGGAAAGTGTTCATAGGAACCGACATAGTGGAAGAAGGATAAGTGGGCTAAGCATAAAAATTAGAATGATTTCATAGTTGGGAACTTACTTCTCGCATAGTGGATTCGTAGGAAGGAAGATTCCAACCTCCTATCATAAGATGTGCTTGAATGATATGAATCCCACCAAATGGAGAGGGATAAGAAGGAGGCATCATGCCCCTAGACCCAAAACTTGTATTCGCATAAGGAGGTGAGGCAAAGGATGGAAAGTTTGAAGACATATCAAGAATACCATGAGAAAAATGATTAGAGACCCAAGGCGTTGATTGAGTATTATAATTTTGCATACCATTATAAAAAGGAGATGGATTTCTCCNCCACTATCCATGATAATGAAGACTCAATATAGACTCCTAAGGTCAACTAGTAATCAAAGAGCATACCAAAAAGTCAAACGACCAATATGCATGCAAACGGTCTAGAGTGGCTAAGTGCCCTCCCTCACTAAAGAAGGTATGTCTCATCCAAGAGGGACCTGAGACTCCTTGCTAATGTTTGGAGGTAACAAAATGAGTTATAGAGGCCCTCGTGGGCTTAACAACCAGTCGGTCGAATCCCCTTGGAGAGGTAATCTTCCATAAAGGTTATGTTTTGTCCGATCTCTATCTGACCAAGGATACAAGCAGAATAACCCCTACATGTAACCTATGAGATACCTAATTAAAGAAACTAATAAACCATTGTATAAATGATGCACAAGCGAGCAGTTGTAGTTCAAAGCACCGTATGGGAAGGGTAGCAAAGCCTGAAACCTTGAAAACACCACCTCTCATAGAGGTATGGGCACTAGAAAGATCCCCAAATATGAATAAATCCATAGAAATATCTCTGATGCTAGGTGAGTATCCATGGGTTATCCCTTTAACTAACCTCGAGCGACTTCGTGATTAACTCTAGTGTGAGCGGAGCCTCCCGATATTACCAATTATATAATGGAATTCTCAACTCCCTGTCTCAGACACATATGTTGATTTAATTGCCTTGGAGAAGTTTACTCACAAAATCCTATTCCAAGGCACTAAATCCTAGACTAGTTTGTGCACGCTAAATAATAAAATCGAGACTAACCAATTTAAGTTTAAAGCATAAATTTTATTGGTTGTGATTACTCAAAAGGGTATGGAAGAGAAACACATGATGTTATGACTCTACAAGAAAATGAATATGAATATAATGCAAAGTCTATCTTTAACTTTTCAATGAATGATCTGCTAATAAAAATAGTGCAATTTTCAATTTCAACTATGCAATTCAAAAGTAAAATGCAATCTTTCGCTAAATGTACTAAACTAATGATAAAGGTTCAAATAAAAAAATGTTAACCAATGAAAAATGCCTATATTTTTGTATTTTCAATATATTAAAGAGAAAATGCATGGACTAAGAAGCAACCTGATATAAAGAATTCTACTGTGTATAAATGAATTAACTCAAGTAGAATACCAATCAACCAAGCCAACATCCCGGGATTCAAGGACAAACAAGGATGAAAAATAATGAGAAAGACGACACCCAAAAATTAAATTCCCAATAGGATTCCTGTCAACCCAGAGAAGCTCAATAAGCACTATAGAGACCTAAGAAGACTCAGCACACATCAAATCTCACCCAGCAGTCACTAAACCAAGAAAACAAGCAAAGGGAAGTGGTATACGAGACTGTTCAGGAGAACAGGGCATACATATGAATCTTCCAGTGAGACAACAAGTAGGTATAGGCAACTGTCAGGAAAAAAGGAGTGTATAGGCTTCAAAACAAGGCTGGGCAAAGGAAAGAAGGCTGGAAACTCAGACCCAGAGTGAACAAAATCCGTCGAGCAGTTATACGACAAGAAACGCAAAGGAAAAAGAGAAATGTAAGAAGAAAAAGTTCTTAAACCCTTAGAGGGAATATCCTCCCCAGTATGGTTTCCAATTCTGTTACGAGGGAAAAACTCTCTATGGCCAAGGGTAAACCACAACAGACAAGTATGACTGCAGAAATCAACTCAATTCCAACATATTCTATATGAACTAATGTGCAAGATAAGAAAGAAGCCTACCTTGATCCAACGTTTGATGATGTTCCACCATTGAGAACTTCGACCCAAAGCTTTATAACTGCAATAAGTTCTTAACAAATGAGCAGAGCAAGTATATATTGATGATATAAAGGGGTTATCACATTAGATAGCATAATAGATCAATAAACATTACAAACATGCCCATGGATAATAATCATACATTTGTGATATACCAATAGGATGGGAAAGGAGTATTTCTATTAATAATTGATCAGCAGAAGTGACAAAATTACAGATTTCCGTGTCAGCACAGTTCAAAACCAAGAAACCAAGTTCCTTCCAACTGGGCCTCCACCACTTCAATCCTCGACCAAAGGCAAGCTCATAAGAGAGAGTTAATAAGGTTCTCTCAACAATAGGGAAATATCTTGGGGGATGAACACTGTGTTCAAACTTGAGGGACAAAGGGATGTAGACTCAATATGAATTAATTTCTGCAGAGTAGATTTGCTCTCAAAGTTGAATGCTTTCTCCTTGTTTTCCATAGCTTGAAATTGTGCTTTTACAACCTTCAGAATGCAACTGAAGGGCCAAGTCAAAATGTTTCTAGTATGTGGAAGGCCAAGGATCAGAGATCTTCTATCGTGGCATGGAAACCAGACCTCATTTTTGTATTTTCTGGAACAAATCCCGATGTATGCGGGTTGTAGTGGAGAAACCAACATATACACTTCTTTCATAGTTTATAGGGAGCGTATATGTGGAAAAATGTATATTTTTGGCTCTGGATTCATCAAAAGTGAATGACAAGTCTACATAGGGAAATGGAAAAATGCCCTTTGTGTAAGATAGCAATGGTGAGGCAAATATTTCTATAAAAAGCATATTATAATAGATTGTAGTGCTCCATTGTTCAAAATGTACATAACTAKAAATGCTAAGGACATGGTCGAAAGATGCATCACCCCCCCCAAAGAAGAGTGGGATTGACCGAATATTGCATCATAAATGTTACTTCCTTAKACTTGTCACTCTCCAAGAGAAGAGTGGGATTGAACGAATATTGCATTGACACAACTAATACTTTTCAACCATTGGTTGAAAAGGATGCGAGACAATATGGTGAAGAGGCACATCACTCTGCAAAATAGGAGTGGTGTCGGTCGAAGATTGCATTGACATGACCACTGGTTAAAAATGATGCGAGAAAACATGGTCAAGAGACACATCACCCCCAAAAATAAGAGTGGTGTTAGCTGAAGATTGCATTGGCATGACCACTGTATCAAAGAAAGAGGTATTGTAAGTTTGGGAAACCAAATATGACTCAAAACCAGAAGGGATATTAGACAAGAACTGCGCTTCTTGTACCACCATAGTAGCAGAGCACAATCAAGCAAGGTGATCTCCTTTGCAAAGCCTACAAAGGAACTTGGGCTTACATCTTATACATCGAGGCTTATCAATCGTATGAATTCCCTCAGCATGAATTGAAGTGGCTAGTGGCATGCTCTCAGCATGACTTGTAGAGACTGGTAGTAGATCTCCAACATGACTTGTAGAGGTTGGTAGTAGATCTCCAACATGACTTACAGAGGTTAGTGATGAATTCCCAACATAACCAGTAGAGTTTGGTGATGAATCCCAACATGAGTGGGAAAGGTTGGTGATATATGTGCAGTGTGACTAACAACAAATAGAGTTGTGCCCTCAGCATGAATTGCAATGGTTGGTTGTAGGTCTTCAACATGACTTGCATAGGTTGTCAACCTATCTCCAACATGACTAGCAAAGGTTGGTGATATAATGCCAGTATGAATTGTTGGAAGGTTTACAATTGGGAGTAAGCTTGTAATTGATGGAAAGAACAATGATGTAAAATATCACCGATGGCAAAGAACAACCATGGCAAGAACAACGAAATCACGAAGTGACGAAATCGCAAGGTGGACAAAATCGCGAAGCGGTGAAATCGTGAAGGTGGACGAAATTACAAAGTAGCAAAATCGTGAAGTGGTGAAATTGCGAGAAGATCTGGGTCATAGGATCTGGGGTATCTACGAAGGCTCAATAGCCATTAGATATGCTGAAGCTGCAAGGCATATAAGTTCAAGAGTCATCCAAATCCCCAAAACTATGAAGGAATCCTATCCATCCATTGGGGATAGTCGTGGACCATTAATCAAGAGGACGCGTGGTGGAAGATCGTCATGTCGCTGACTGGAAAGTCAAAGGAATGGGGTTCCCTAACTTCTCGAATTTGTGATATGTGAAATCATGAAATAATCTCCATCATTAGATCACAAAGGGTTCTGGACCATTGAGCTAAGCTCCATCTCAAAGCTTCACCTATCGCGACTTGGAGAGGTAAGAAACATAACCTTCGAAATCACAATATGCGAAATCGCAATTTAATCCCAGCCATCAGATCAAGGTGTGGTATGGACTATTGATCTAAGATCCATCTTGGAGCTTTGCCTATCGCGACTTGGAGAGGTAAGAAACATAACCTTCAAAATCGCCATTTAATCCCAGCTGTCAGATCAAGGTGTGGTATGGACCATTGATCTAAGCTTCATTTCGGAGTTTCGCCTATCATGACTTGGAGTGACAAGAATCTCTATTGAAGGAATCGTGAGATGTGAATTCATGATGAGATCTGGACCGTAGATTCATTAAGATCATGGACCGTTAATCTAAGCTTCATTTAGGAGTTTCGCATATCGCAACTTGGAGTGACAAGAACCTCCATGAAAGGAGTCGTGAGATGTGAATTCACGATGAGATCTGGACCGTAGATTCATCGAGATCATGGACCATTGATCTCAGCTCCATCTTGGGGTTTTGGGGATCGCGACTTGGAGAGTCGAGATGCCTCATCTCCAGACTCATGAAATACGAATTCACGAAAAGCTCTTTATGCATAAGCACGTGGTCTCAGCCGATGGTCACACCATCGAAGAGTTGAAGAGAAGAGTATGTACAGACAAGCTTCTTTTCGACATTTCGGGGATTGTGACTTGGAGAGACGAGATGCCTCATCTCCAAATTCATGAAATGTGAAATCGTGAAAGAGCTTTATGCATAATCACTTGGTCATATCCATGGTCATATAAAGGAAGGAGCTAGTGCAGAATAGCTCTGTTTCGGATTTTCAGAACTCGTGACATGGAGACTCAATATGTCTCATTGCAGAATCTCTGAATTGCGAAAGTGCGAAATGGGTAAATAACACAAGAACCCATCAGAGTTAATCCAATGATGTAGGTGAATCTGAGCATAATCGGAGGGCTACTATTTCACGTCACAGTGTAACTACCAGAAACCACTGATGGTTTTTGCCAAAGGACTCGAAGACACTTCGGGGTGATTGATAGAGGAGATGAAGAGTCTCTGGGAATATTCAAGAGGGATGAAGATGCTCATGGAGGCGATTGATAGCTGGATGAGCATTGAAGCTTGTAACTGGAACAAAGAAGGTGAGCTCAACTGTCACAGAGAAGACGAAGAGTCTCAACTGCCAGAGAGGCTGAGGAATCTCAGCATAACATACAGTGATGTTGAACAAGTGGAAAAACAACTAGAGAAGCTGAAGAGTCATGATGATGATCAAACAGAGAACTCGAATTGTGGAGGATATCAGCTCGGTGTGAGTATGCAGAGGGATTGCATGCATTTCATGCACAAGGTGCACAAAAGCAATAAATACACAGTACAGAGAAGAGATGTGGTTGTTGTTGTTTCTGGAATTGTTGTGGATGTTGTTGAAGGTGATTCATGCATGAAGAAGGATCAGAGTACAGCAGCTGAAAATAACAGAAGAAGAACTGTGCAGCGAATGGACATGGTGCACAGAG
>JASDQU010101358.1:896629-911385 GCA_032191745.1 Picea mariana | reverse complement strand
AGTTGGTGCTAGAGAAACCAGGGAGTTGGTGCTTCCTTCTAGTGGGTGCTAGAGAAAAATAGAGAGTTGGTGCTCTCAGCAAGTTGCAGCTTGCAAAATAGAGGTTGTAGCCTCACAATGAGTTGGTGCTCATATGTATGATAATGTAAATAATGTAAATAATACTTATCATATAAACAAGAAGAGGTTTTTACCCTGTATGGGTTTCATTGGGAAATATCTATCTCTATGTTTCTCATATATGTGACTGATGCTGAATGTGCCATTGTTTATTTCCCTGCATTGAGTGCCTTGTAAAGATTTTAAAAGAATCATAATTGTTTAATAATGGTAACAATTGATTCACCCCCCCCCCTCTCAGTTGTCCAACATGAATTGCAATGACTAGAATTGCGCCCCCAACATGACTAGTGGCGGATGGTTGCATCATTTAAGACCAAGGTTCTGGGAAAGATTGGTTTTAATAAATTGTGGGACAAGAAGGGTTTTGGTATACAACATGGCCATGTTCGATAAGATAGTATTCTCCTCCAAACTGATTCATGAAGGGTTTTAATGGAATTGTCACCAAGGAAGCCACTTGTGAAGAGAAAGAGACATGGCAAGGGTTACTTAGGTGAGGATGTATGTTTCCCCAAGATGAAGGAACTTCATGAAGGAGGTTTCCCCTACTATAATACTTACTCCCCCTAGACAAAACACTAGCGGAAAAATGGAGGTTCTCCATGGAAAATCATTTGTAGGAATTGACATAGCGGAAGAAGGATAGATGGATGGGATGTAATAAGTAGAATTATTTCCCAATTGAGCACTTGTTGCTAGAAAAGTGAAGCTAGGATTGGATCCATAGGAAGGAATATTCCAACCTCCTACTGTAAGAGTTGGTTGAGGGATATGACTCCCACCAAATGAAAAGGGAGAATAAGGAGGCATCGTGCCTCTAGACCCAAAAATAGGATTCACATAAGGTGACGAGACATAGGATGGAAAGTGCAAAGACATTTCTGGCATACCATGTGAAAAATTATTAGACACCCAAGGTATCGGTTGAGTATCATGATTCTATGTGCCACTTGGAAATACAAAGGGATTCATCCCCATGGAATGAGAAAAGACCATGGGTTGAGCAGCGCTAATTGAGGGAGTCATGGGGGCTCCACTAACCGTAAAAATGAAAACTCATGATAAAATACAAAATCCTAAGGCCAACTAATAATCAAATAGCACATCAAAGTAAGGAAAAAATGCCAATGAACACAAACATGATATAGTGGCTGAAAAGGGGTCTCACTTACTAGAGAAGGTATGTCTTGCCCAAGAGGGTCCTGAGACTCCATTCAAAATATCAGATGTATAAAAATTAGCTATAATGGCCCTCGTGGGCATAAAAATGCAGTCCGTCGGATCCCCCTGAATAGGTAATCCTTCATAAAGGTTGTGTTTTGTCCGACCCTTATTTGAATCATGGTACCTGCAGAATAACCTCTGCAAGTAACCTATGTCGCTACCTGTGTCAACCAACTAAATACACCATGATATAACCAATGCATAGGTGAACAGTCATAAGTCAGGTCCACCATATGGGCAAGTTAAAAAATCCTGAAATATTTAAAGCATCACCTATCACAGAGGTAAAGGTATTAGAAAGACCCCTAAATATGAATCGATCCCCATAAATATATCTGATGCTAAGAAGGTATTAGAGGGATATCTCTGCAACCAACTTCACGTGACCTCATGCTTAACTTCGGTGTGAGTGGAGCCTCCTAAAGTCACCAATTATATGATGGATTTCACCACTCCCTTAGTCAGACACATATGTTGAGTTTAATATCCTTGGAGAAGTTTACTCACAAAATCCTATTCCAAGGCCCTATATCTTAAGCTAGTTTATGTACCCTGAAAAATAAAATCATTTCTAATCAATTTTAAATTAATCAGCGTTAATTTTAGTGGCTTTGTTTACTCAAAATATGTGGTCATGAAACTAATGATGTTATGACTCAACAAATAAAAGAAATGAATATGAACATAAATCTAAGTCCTAAACTTCAATTCTCAAAATATAATAAGATTTTCAAAATGCAACTTTCAATTCAACTCTGCAATTTCAATAAGATGCAATCTTTATATACGTGTATCAAGCTCAATAATAAACAACCCAAACAAGAACAAGCAAAAATGCAAAATGTATATTTTTGTATTTTCAATATAAAGGAATGAAAATGCAAGGATTGAATAACAACTTGATATATAGACCCTACTGCAAGCAAAAGAGACAAGCCAAGAAGGATACCAAGAAGAAAAAACTTAGACCAAGATGCAAGGACAACCAATGAAAAAGATGATGAGAAAGAAAAACCTCCCAAAAATTCAACCATAAAAAGGTTTCCTATCACTCTGCAAGCACTTAACAGTTAGGACAGAGACCCAAGAAGACTCAACAACCATCAAAACTCACCCAACAAACACCAAAATCAACATGTAAGCTAAAATATTTGATGTACACGACTGTTTAAGGAAAAATCGTGGATGTACATGCCCTATAGAAAGACATCTTGTGTATGTACGCATCTATCAAGGGAAAACCCTCATATATGTATTAAAACACTACCAGGGTAAGGATAAGGCCAAGAAATTCAGATACAAAGTAAAAATAGGCTGTCAAGAAATCATGCGACAAGAAAACTCATGCTACCAGAGAGAAATCGAAGGAGAAAAACACTCCAGACCCCAAAATATAAGATTTAATCCCCAGTATGGTCACCAATTCTATTACGAGGAAAATCACTCTATGGCATGGGGTAAACCACAACAGAAGGAATGATTTAGGTTTTGTTTCTGTCGCCATCATTAAATTATACAGTCCTTTTTTTTTGAGTTGGAATGTGCCCTTCGGATTCCATTCAAAATAGTTGTACTATGTGAGTAATATCACCAGAATTGATTGAAGAATTTGCATCGTCTCCATCCCTACTATTGATTCTGAAAAGATCCTGAAAACCCATATCGTGGATTTTGAGATATGACTGACAATGCAATGGAAGCTATATATATGATAAAAATGTTATATCTCCTACAATATGATGTGGGTTTTAGATATTTTTGGTGAGTGTGAGCATCCCTATGTTATATGTCTCTGGAAAAAATTTCATCCCGACCCAAATCACAGATTTCAAGATATCGCAATTTTATTATAGAAAACCAATTTTTTAAGCGATGTTGAATCGTCACACCCTTAGTGAAGGACACAATGCGACGATGCTAAATTGTCACACACTTAGTGAAGGACACAGTGTGATGATGCTAAATTGTCACACCCTTAGTGAAGGAGATAGTGCGACGATTGTGAAAAAATGAAAAAATGAATCGTTGCACCCCAAATGAATAACACAGTGCGACGACGTCACACCTGGGATGTGTATTAAGCTGCGATGATGCCTAGAAAAACAAAATTTCTTAAGTCTGAGAGAGATCATCGCACCCTTCGACAAGGATAGGCCACGACGATGGTGGAAACTAGTTTTTATCAAAGACTCTTTCTCTCTTCTATGGCTTGTCTGAGTTGCTCCAAGAAACTCGGCTCTGATACCATATTAGTGTTTCATGGAAACCTGGACAGGAGACCTAGTTAAAGCATACACAAACAAAGATTATCAAGAAAGGGAAGAGAGATACACAATGAAGAATGATAATCAATGTATATTATGATCTTATCAATGAGTGAGTGATATTCACTCATATAGGAAATGCCATCCTATAATTAGGAATGCATGCATAATAGTGATGGTCTAAGATTAGAAAGTCTAAAATAGAACTAGTCAGTTAACTCCCACTAAACTAGTGTTACTCCCACTGAACTAGTGTGCCAAAAATATAAATTTCTCCAATAGAGTGCAAAAGGGGACTTCAAATCTACATAGGGAAATGGAAAAGGTCTTCTTAGAAAGTTTCATGGGGTGAAGCAAATCTTGCTATAACAGTAATCAAAATGCACCAATACTTAGAGTATTCTTGAAGTATTTCATGGGTTTGCAGATATTGTCTTGAAAGTATAATTTTATGGCATCATCATAATGCACTTCAATATTTCATTGTATCTATTGTGCACCAACACTTAGTTCATTTTGTCTTTCTCACAAGTTTGTTCCATTGTCTTGTTAAAGTACAAAACTTCACTCTGACAAAAGTGCACACATGTTATGTGACCCTCATATTGCACTATACTTAGAATCTTTTTGGACTTTTCATTGCAGGTATGAACCACTTCCCCGATTCACTTGATTTTCATCACTACAAGTATGACCGATTGAATAACGACACTAAGTAATTTTCTCTCTCGATAACTCAATAATTAGTCAGTTTTCAATTTCACCATGGGTTCACAAGTCATAACTCTTTGAAATTCTCTTCCCCTTATGTCTGAATGATGTAGTCCCATACTTAACCATTTTTTGAGTTTTCATAGCAAGTTGGTAGACTTGTGGTTTTTCATTGATTCTAATATCTCTTGACAAGCACATATGATCCTCCAATTTAATACATGTATTATCTTAAAACTTTCCCCAAGATATATCTAATGCTAATTTTATGGAGGATAAAAATTAATTAAAATATTGGAAGAGTTTTCGAGGAAATCATCCATTGAATCAAATTTAATTCAAATTAATCCTTCCTTTGAAAGAAGAGGTTCAAGTCATATTATAAAAAAAGAGTTTAAATTGAAATTAACATCTAAAATTGACTATACAACAGTTTTCCAACTTTATCAAACATGACAATGAGAAGAACAAAACATTTCTGTAGGGATACTCTAAATTGTTTTGGGTGGTAGGATCAAATATTTCAGTGGTCTAGGTCATATTGGTATTATTCATCACTTCCATTGAAAGAAATGAATGAAAAAAATGTTTGGACATCATGCATTGCATTAGTAGGTTTCGTACAAGAAGTTTTAGATTCTAGAGAGATATTTTCTTGGTGTATCTTGGTGTATAGACAAATATGATCAAAATCAGAGGATAATCCAACTCCAAAGAGAATGTATTGTTTCTCTATCACCATCAATTTTTAAAAGAATGTTAAAAATTCCCCAGGCAATGATTAGGTTCAAAGGAGACAAAGCTAGAGGCTTCCTGAAAGAAATAAATAATGGACTAGAACTTTTATAGGAATATCTTCAAGACCTTGCAATGATGCCTGGAGACCTATCTAATATTCTTGTCAGTTTACTAAGAACCCCTTATTGGGAGATATCATGTATTTTTTCCAAAGTGACAAGTTAAGACTCTACAATAACTATTCATTGAATGACTCTTTATATTTTACATTTTACACTTCATAAATAATCAATTTTCAACCGGGCATAGATCATTTATGGATAGATCTCTTCGCAATTATCAATTTTTAAAAAAAAAAGGGATTTTATATGTCTTTGTATTTAATTTTGGCTATCACCTACCGTCATGTTTTTAATGGTTTGAGTGTGGGAATATGAGTTGACTATAAAATAAACCCAATACCAATGTGGTACCAATCCTTATGGAAACACAAGGCTACATACAATTTTTATGAAGTTTATAATGAATTTGTCTCTTAATTTAAAAAACTTGTATTTGGGCCATGAAAATCTAGATTATCCTTGGAAGCATGGAATTTCCTAGACAGAAAGAGGAGAACTAAAAGTATGGAACACTATAGTGTTGTTAGAATCTATTGTTCTCATGAAAGGACTCTTTATCTCCCGTATTATGTTCCTAATAAATTTTTTGTTCTAGAGGTTGCTAGAAAATACAGATTTTGGGTGAATTTATTTCATGATAAAAAGAAAGAAGCAATTACTTCCTTTCCCAAGAAGAATTGGGGAAATTTAGTTGAGAGGTACTTCAAAAATTGATGAATTTATAGTACATACTGACCAATACATTTTAAATTTTTCAAAAGAATTCAAGGGGTTTGACTCCAACCAATTTTTCATGGACCATATGACATCTATTGGTTTTAGTATTTCATTTGCTAACACATTTTTATTTGTAGAAGAGGAGGGTGATAGTCAAGACCCACATGAAATAATTGTTGAAAATAAACTAGAGGATATCAATATTTTCATTAGTACTATAGATCAACATAAAAGGAGTGGAAGAGTGGCTAATGAAACATATACTCATTCTCCAAATGTTTCACAAATAAGTGTCCCAGAATAGAAAAGTTTTAAGTTTGAAGAAAAAGAAAAAACTAAGTCTTTGGAAAATAATTCTAATGATGGAGGTGACCAAAACCATCCTAAGGGAAAGTTTGAGTGATCCCATAAGCTTCAGGTTAAAGAAAAATACAGATTATTCATCAACATGTATAGGAGCTTGCACTTGAAAATGAGGTGTCCTTGAAGAAATGGATTTGGATGTTGATATTAAAAATATATAATTTCCTGGTGACAAGCAGAGACTTCAAGAAAGTAGGGAATCTATAGATGAATTGGTAACTCAAGAACAAGCCTTTTCAAAAGAGGAATCCTTCACACTATAGAATGCTCTATTCGATAAAAGTACTAAAAAATTAATTTTCTTTTTTCTTTAAGCTAAAAGAAGAACTTTCTATTACTTCACAAAATATAGTACAAAAAGAGAGGAACCATGGGGGCCTTCCTTGAAGTGAAAATGAACCCATAAAGATGGGATAGATAGGATCATAATATCATATGTCATGTATAAGAAAATATCTACTGAATAACAAACAAAGAGCCTACTAGGACGAACAATATCAGAAAATCTGTAATTTTGAGTGAAAAGGGGAGACTAAGAAAATGAAATAACATAGAGAACAACCATAGACATAGCTAATTAAAGAAAACCCAGGGTCCTCTACATTAGAATCTTGATTTAGTATGGGCATTTGTTGGGATCCTTCTTCCTTTGGTTGGCTTCCGCTTATAAGAGAGTTCCCTTCTATTGGCTTTGCTTCTCATCGTCATCAATCATAATCAGGCTATATTGAGTGCTTGGGATAATAAGAATTTGCTTTCCACCATCTGAATGAGTTGGTTGATTAACTATGAACTTGATACCATGCTGAGAGAGAAAAAAAATATCTAATTTTCATTCCAAGATATGGACAACCTAGAGGAGCTCAACATTTTGTATCTAGGTCTCACTGATGGCTTGAGACACTGGGGATTTGTTCATCTAGTAATATTCCACCATCTGAAATTACTTTGTATCCTGAGTGCGGGGGTTACCCAGGTTAGGATTCCAATTGGTTGCCTCTTGGATTATATCCTCAGGCCTAGTTTTTGGTCTTTTATCTAGGACTCGTCCCTCAACTGCATTAGCTACCTCAATCTCCTCTAGGTCATAATGTGTCCATAACCGATCTTCTCCCGGTTTCACTTTCTTTTACACCCTATTAGGGCGTTGGGGACCCTGCAAGGTTGAAGATTCCTTGTCATGGTAGCCTGGTTCGCCTCTCTTTGGCTTTCTTATTCAACGAAGGGCCATGATTCTTCTTAGAATAAGTCTAGGAATCACCCTAAGATTCTATTTAGGGGTGGCTTGAGAGAAATTGTGATAAAAGAAGAGGATGGTATTGTTCTCTCGACCATTGAATTTAAGAAGGATGGTATCATCATAGTTCCTATAAGAGGGATTATTTGTTATCAATTGTTGTCCCTTGATGTAATTCTCACTACTATCATTGATATTATTTATGTTGAGAGGACAACTTGAATTCATCTCCCAACCATCAATATGACCTATTCTATGTAACCAACTAAATCCAACTGTCCCTCTCGAGCATTCTTGGCTCGTCCGGGAGACCTAACCACTAATAAACATGATGACAATAACTAGAATCTGGATCGTCCTTTCCCAAAGGGAATTTACTGTGGATTTCCTTTGGCTATTAAGGCCTCATCTTCTCACAAATGTTTCCCACTCGATGCCCAAATGTCATTTCTTTCTTGGCGGGCGAGTCCCCAACATGGAAAATACTCTTTAGGTCCACCATCGGAGTCCCAATCGATCTCTTCCCTTCATCCTGGGTTGGTTCTTCAAACAAAGGAGCCTATTCACAGGTGTCCCCACTGACGTATATTTGATCCATCTTCCAATTAATCATGTCATCTTAGCATCCACACTAAATCTGATCTATCGCTCCACATGGCTTTGGGTCCGTTGGGAGCCAGACCCGTAGTTGCCCAGGAAAGTTGATAGCTATGTTTTCCATGCAATAGGATACCAAATTGTATTTCCTCCTAATTGTCTTTGTGAAAATCATAGAAATGACATCCCTCAAAGTTTCCAGGGAGGAAAAACCATGGTTAAGGCGCCAATTATGAGTCACTTTCTTCATCTTTCCCCCTTTCATGAGGCCTTGGATACCTTTGATAATGAGAAGGGAGTCCCCTTGTAATACCCCTAGGCTGAACCCCAACTATAAATATAAATACAAAATTAATTAAGATAGTGAGTTGTTGATATAATTTTGCATGCACCTTTCATGGTATAGTGCGGACATGTACTGTGCACTAAAATGATGAAGTGTGCAAATTATAGGATACCGGGCGAAGAAAACTTAAGTGCACACGATTTTGAGGCCATGGAGACTTTGTGTATATGTTGTGTTTTATAGGCTGGTGATCCAATTAGTAAGCTAGGAGGCTTATGTGTTGAATTAGGCCAGAGAGCCTAGATGCTAAAGGCCAGTGAGCCTATTTTTGTATATGTCTTGTCATTAATTTAATGCATCATTGTGTGTAGACCGACCATGATAAAAGAGTATGGGCGACTAAAATCCACTAGTTAGGGAAAGGGGGGGATAAAATTTAAGGATAAGGGGCTAAGATAGGGAGATTAAGCCAAAATGGATATTATATTAATATTCCTTAAAGTATAAAGTATGGATAATTAGTTTATCCTAAGTTTTAAGGATGGGGACAAGTGGGCCAAAGTAGTCCTCAACATGAAAATTCTCAAGTAGGGAACTTGCATACATATAGTTTGGAATCATTTCACTTTCTCATTCATTCCATCATCATGCACTCACTCATTCATTTTTTCTTTGTACCTTCTTGTATTTGTAGCTGTACCTGTAACTATATATGTACCTTTTTTTCATTGTACCTGTACCTATACCATACCCGTACCTATACCTCTATATGTACCTAGTTAGATTGGGAGTTGGATTGAAGAAGTGAGTTGTTAGGCTAGTGGGATACTGAAGAGGTGGGTTGTTAGGCCCATGAGAAATTCTCTCTAAGCGAGAAATTTTGGGAATTGATTTCCCAAAGGTGCCAAACTACAACTACAAGGCTCCGAGACTTTCTGTCTAGCCTGTTGCTGAAGCCCCTAAAAGGAAGTGGGGCAATCAAAGGACTATTGAGTAGAGAAGGAGAACACTTACTGGGGTGGGACAAGCATGTGGGGAATGAGGGACTATAGGCTATTAGTTTGAGTTGTCACATGTGATAGATTTTTTCCTCTTGTCTGAGATACATCAACCTGGTTACGAATCCATTTACCCAGGTGGAGTTTAGTTCCATATCGAGGGTGACCCACTGCTGAGATTGATGAAAATCATGGTCTAAGGCTGGGAGGTTCATGGAAGGTATTCACACAATTGGTGATATTTTTACCAAGATAAGTGTCCATTTTGTGTTAAATTACATGTTGCATTATTATGTATGTGTTTATTTTTGTGGGTTATTCCTTTGTGTGTTGCATGTGTATTTTTATTATTATTCTGTATGAATATGTGAATTTATTAAATGTATTTTTCTTTTTTAAGTTTTATATATAAAGTTATGCAAGCATTTATGTATGTAAATCATTTAATTTTGTATATAGTTCAATTTTGTTTATGTGGCATAGTCCAGTTGGTGCTGGGGATGTTACAATATGGTACCAGAGCTCCAGTTTTCAACACTAAGCCTGGATTGTCTGAGCAAGTTGAATTGAAGTGAAATTTCACAGAGAATTGATTTTTAAGTGGCCAAATTTCAATTTACAGAGCTTCCATTGTAAAAATTAGAAGCAATTGCGTGGAATTGGGCAAAAGCCCCAATTTCTGTAGTTAAATTCATGGGAAAAATGAGAAATTTAGCCAAGTGGTGAGATATTATTAATTTAATATATGTTCCAACAAATTTAGACCTGGAATTGGCTGAATTTGAATTTACAGAGAAGCCATGACAAATGGAGCGATATTAGTTGATTAAAATTCTCAATTCATGAATTAAGTTTGGGAAAAGTTCATTTAGAAATGTCAACCAACAATGATTTTTTGTTGTAGAGGTTGAATTGTTGTTATGGGGTCGAAATTGAAAAAAATTCATAGTTGCAGAATGTCTATGGTTAAAATTGGGAAAAAGTTTGGCAAAAACCCCAATTTCTACAGTGGAATTCACGAGGAATTGTTGTGCATAAAAAGGAATGTGCGCATGTGTGTGCACTAAAAATGCATGATGCATAGTGAAAATCTTGTGATCTGTGGAAAATATTGTCACGTGGGTGTGCACGTTTAAATTTGGCATTGTGCGGTGCAAAGTGGAAATGCACAGAAAATATTGGTGTGTGGGTGTGCACGCTTAAATTTGGCATTGCATGGTGCAGAGTGGCAATGCACGGAAAATATTGGCGCACGGGTGTGCGCACTTAAATTTGGCACTATGTGGTGTAGAGGGGTAATGCGTGGAAAATATTTGTGCAAGGGTGTGTGCACCAAAGTTATCATTAAGCTATGAAGATTGAATGTCGCATGCATAATAATGGTGCACCCATGCATAATAATGGTGTGTGTGGTGTGCATAGTATTGACAGAGCACACAGGAATTTTTTTGGTGTGCGTGACAATTTAATTAATGGTGAGTGCAAAGTAATGGTGTGTAGTGGGGGCGTACTAAAATTTGGCATGGTGCAACACGAAGAGTGAAAGGCACACAAAATATTAGTGCGTGACACAAAAATTATGCACAAAAGGTATTAGTGCATGAACCAAAATTGTGCACGGTAGATATTTACATGCGACACGAAAGTAGTGCACACCAAATATTGGCGCGACAAAGAAGTGATCCACATTGGTTATAGGAGCGCAAAGTATGTGGTACCTTATGGTGTTGCTACACAGGATAAATATGGGTGTAAATTTTCAAATTTGTGTGTGCGAAATCATTTGGATGGTCTACAACACGAGAAAACCAGTGAATTTCTGCGACATTTTATTTTGTTTGAAGGTCATCTTTTTGCAACACATTTTTTAATCCCTAAACAACATTTTTAGCTACTCAAAAACCTCGAGAACAGAGTGTACCAAGTTACAATACCAATCTACACTTTATTTCTACATCCCAAATGAAAGATCTCAAAGAGAGCTTTCTAATGGTGTAAATCATTTGTCAAACAGAGCTTTTATGAAGAAGTTACAGGACAAATAATGGAGGGTAAATTTTAAGACCCAACTAGCTTCAAAAGGCCATAACGTTCTGCTCAAGACTCAGAATTGAGCATGGAAGGAGGCATTGGAAAGGTATTGAAAAGTAGAATATCATTATTCACCCAGAAAATTGAGATAAACATACAATTTCTTGGAAAACTAGAAAAAATAATTCTGATATATTATTGAACCAAAATGGTTCATATTTTTCATGAAATTGATGAGTCAGTTAACCTGGAAAAGTTTTGTTGGCTACTCATTTTTCTTAATTAACAAAAAATAGATAAGATATGGATCAACACAGAGTGCAGAAGGATGGAATATACACAGGGGGATTATAGTCAAGAAGATGGTATCATAGGGATGGATGTCCATATGGGCATTGAAGGAACAAACTCCAATGGACATGGAGAAGGAAAGGATGAAAACATGAATATGGTAGAGACAATTAAAAATTTGTAGAAGAACATACAAAGACATAAAGATGACAATGAAAGGATTACGGAAGATAAGGAGTGGCAGGAGGACTTCAACATGATGTTAATGTAGAGCTTGAATAGAATAGAAAATAAATTGGATAAGGAGAGTGGCTCAAGCAAATCAAGAAGTCGCAAGTCTCTTGATGAGAAAATAAGAACATGAAGTGTTAGCAGACATCACCATCACTCCCTGAGGCATTCCAATAAGGGAGAACATATAAAATCAAGTGCATCCCTTCTCATGAAGCATAAGAGGTATGGGGTGGATGAGATATGAAGCGAAATGAACAAAATCAAACCGCCTACATTTGATGGTGAGCACAAGAAGGATGAAGATGAAGAGACATGGGTGTTGGGCATGAGAAAGCATTTTCAATTGCATAATTATTCTTCTCATGTAGAAGGAATAATTTCGATCTATCAACTCAAGGGAAAGGAATCCATGTGGTTGGATCAACTTGTGCAGGTGAAACACATTAAAGAGAAAAATGTTACTTGGAAGGAATTCAAGAAGTATTTTGAAAATAAATATTTGACTAAGAGATACTATGACAAGAAAATGAAAGAATTCTTTGAACTCAAACTTGGGAGTATGACCATAGATGAATATGAAAGAGGATTTTTAGAACTGTTGAAGTATGTTTCCTTCATCAAGGATGAGACAGTTAAGATTCAAAGGTATTTGAGTGGATTTCAATCATTCATCAATGACAAAATACAATATGATGATCCCAAAACATTGGAGGAGACCATAAGGCAAGCTAAATGCCTATATGATTAGAAAAAATCAAGGCCAACTTTCCAAAACCCTTGGGAAGACTAGAAGAAATTAAATATGGATCATATGAAGAAGGGGACTAAGCCACCATTCTTCAGAAATAGTCCTCAAGGACAACCAACTTCTAGAGAACCTAGAATGATTGAGTCATGGGGACAAAGGCCAAGACAACCACCTATTCAATGTTGGGGTTGTAAAGGATATCATATCTATATAGATTGTCCTCATAGTGGTAAAAAAGTGAGGAATCTTCACAATGTACAACAAGATGAAACAATGGAGGACATGGGCATAAATGTACCAAGGATCTATGTAACCCTGGACAACAAGCAAGTAGAGTATTAGTCACATATGATTGAATTGGAAGGTATGATCAACAACCAAACCTTTGTTATTTTAATTAATTCATGAGCTAGTCATAGTTATATAGATCCTAAGATGGCGGAAATGTTTCATTTGCCAAGAATAAAGAATGGAAAATCTTGGTTGGTGAAGTTGGCTACCAGAGCCAAAATAAAAGTTAATGAGATTGTTAAGTCATGTCTTATGGACATGAATGGAATGAACACTAGGGAAGATTTGAACATATTTTCTTTAGGTTCCTATGACTGTCTAATTGGGATGGATTGGTTGGAAAAMCATAATGCTATCCTAGACTGTAATAACAAGGAATTTAATTTCTTGGATGAGGAAGGGAACCTAAGGACAGTGAAGGGAATTCCCACAGAAGTAACCATCAGAGAAATTTCAACATTGCAGCTGAAGAAATGTTAGAGAAAAGGGTGWCAAATATTCATAGCTCATATGGAAGAAATACCTAAATATAGGGTGTCAAATATTGAAGATTATGTAGTCCTAAAAGAGTTTGAAGATGTGTTTAAGGAAATACCAAGATTACCCCCTAAAAGAGACATTGATTTCTCCACAAATATGATGCATGGAGCAGCTCCAATATCCAAGAATCCCTTCAGGATGAGTACACAAGAATTGAAGGAGTTGCAAATGAAAATGGAAGATCTCTCGAAGAAGGGGCATATATGACCAAGTGTGTCACCTTGGGGTGCCCCGATTTTATTTGTGAAAAAAAAGGATGGAACATTGAGACTTTGCATTGATTTTAGGCAGTTGAACAAGGTAATTGTGAAGAATAAGTATCCTTTGCCAAGGATCAATGACATCTTTGATCAGTTGAAAGATAAAAAAATATTCTCCAGGATTGATCTTAGGTCAGGTTATCATCAAGTAATAATTAAACAAGAAGACATCAACAAGACTATTTCAGAACAAGGTATGTTTATTATGAGTTCATGGTGGTTCCATTTTTGTTATAAAATGCACCAACTATCTTCATGTGTTTAATCAATGGTATTTTCAGAGAATACTTAGATAAGTTTGTCATTATATTTTTAGATGACATTCTTATATATTCTAAGTCGGAGGAAGAGCATGAAAAACACTTGAGGATGGTATTACAAGTATTAAGGGAGCATCAGTTGTATGCCAAATTGAGCAAGTGTTCCCTTTATCAAAACCAAATTCATTACTTAAGGCATATCATTTCAGAGGAAGGGATAGCAGTGGATCCTGAGAAGATATAAGACATTAGAGGATGGTCGGTACCAAAGAATGTGACATGGGTCAGATCATTCATGGGCCTTGCATGCTACTATAGTATATTTATTGAAGGATTATCAAAGATTGGACACCCAATCACTTCCTTGCAAAAGAAGGGCGTGAATTTTCAGAGGACATTGGATTGTGAAAAGAGTTTCCAACACTTGAAGCAATTATTAACAAGTTCTCCAATACCAAGGATTGCAGATCCAAATGAAGACTTCATTGTATGCACAAATGCATGTAAAAAAGGACTTGGTGGAGTCCTCAGTCAAAATGGGTTTGTTGTATGTTATGAATCAAGGAAGTTGAAGGAGCATGAAAGGTACTATGCCACTCATGATTTGGAATTGGAAGCCATAGTGCATGCCTTGAGGAAGTGGAGGCACTACCTCATGGGGAAAAAGATTGAGTTGAGGAAAGACCATAATGTTTTGAAATATTTATTTGATCATCCAACT
>JASDQU010101358.1:873129-885150 GCA_032191745.1 Picea mariana | reverse complement strand
AATCATAGAGGCTACAAAATCAGATTTGTAATATAAGGAATTAGTGGCAAAATTACAACAAGGTATTTTGCAATAGAAAATTGAAGACTATAAGCTAGAAAATGATGAAATTCTCATATATAGGGGCATAATTTATGTACCAAATTTCGAGGAATTGAAAAATCTTATATTGAGAGAAACACATAATGTACCTTATGTTGGGAACCTAGGCTATCATAAAACTATGGTAGTTGTCAAGTGCCAATATTATTCACCATGCACGAAGAAAGAAGTTGTTGATTTTATTGCCAAATGTTTGGAGTGTCAAAAGGTAAAGCATGAGCATAGACACCCAACTAGTTTTCTATAGCCATTACCCATTCCTGAGTGGAAATGGGAACTTGTAACAATGGATTTCATCACCAAACATCCCAGAACAAACAAGGAACTTGATTATATCATGGTAGTAGTTGATAATCTTACTAAAGTTGCCCATTTTATTTCAATAAATCTCACTCACAAGGAAACCAACAATATTGATGTTTATATGAGAGAAATTACTCGATTACATGGTATACCCAATACAATTATGTCTGACAAAAATCCAAAATTTACATCAAAATTTTGGAAAGGATTATTTAAGGGATTTGGAACAAATTTGAATTTTAGTACAACTTATCATCCAGAATCAAATGGACAAGCAAAGAGGGTGAATCAAGTGATTGACGATATGTTGAGGATGTATGTGATGGATAAACCATCAAAATGGGAAGACTAGCTGCACTTAGTAGAGTTTTCTTATAACAATGGGTACCAAACATCTCTAAAGATGAGACCATTTGAGGAACTTTATGGAAGAAGGTGAAACACACCAGTAAGTTGGGACAACCCAACAGATAGAGAAGTAGTTGGGCCATAATTACTTAGGGAAATGGAAGAGAAAATGTTGAAAATAAAACAAAATTTAAAGGTTTACCAAGAAAGGAATAAATTCTATGATGATAAGGGAAGAAATCATGGGGAATTTAAAGTGGGGGACCATGTATTTTTGAAATTGAAGGCCAACAAAAGTTCCCTGAAGCTGGGAAATTGTTCAAAGTTGGCAACTCACTATTGTGGGCAGTTTTAAATCCTACAGAGGATTGGGCCTGTAGCATACATGCTTGCCTTGCCTACATCAATGACCATTCATAATGTATTTCATGTATCATTTCTTAAGAAATATATACCTGATGCTAATCATGTTATTGATTGGAATGTGATTAAGGTGGAGTAAGAAGGCGCTTTCCATGTACATCTGATACACATTCTAGATCAAAAAATCAAACAACTATGGAATCAATCCATAGAGATTGTAAAAGTCCAATGGACCTGATACGGTCCTGAGGATGCAACTTGGGAGCATGAAGATGCTATGCAGGCATAATACCCACATAGTTTTTAGGATTTTTGAAATTTTGGTTGTATATGTGTATATATTGCACTAAGGACAATGCATAAATAAGGGGAGGGGAATGTAATACCCCTTGGCTAGACCCCAATTATAAATGTAAATACAAAATTAATTAAGCTGGTGATATGTTGATATAATTTTGCATGCACCTTTCATGGTATAGTGCTCACATTTACTGCACACTAAAATGATGAAGTGTGCACATTCCAGGATACCACATGCATCAAACTTAAGTGCACGTGATTTTGAGGCCAGGGATGCCTTGTGTATATGTTGTGTTTTATAGGCTAGTGACCCAGTTAGTATAAGCTAGAAGGCTTATGTGTTGAATTATGCAAGAGAGCCTAGATGCAAAATGCCCGTGAGCCTATTTTTGTATATGCTTTATCATTAATTTAATACATCATTGCATGTAGACTGACCACGATAAAATAGTATGGGGGACTAAAATCCACTAGTTAGGGAAAGGGGGGGATTGAATTTAAGGATAAGGAGATAAGCTAGGGAGCTTAAGCCAAAAAGGAATATTATATTAATATTCCTTAAAGTAGAAAGTATGGATAATTATTTTATCCTAAGTTCTAAGGATGGGGACAAGTGGGCCAAAGTAGTTCTCAACATGACAAGTGTCAAGTTGGGAACATGCATACATATAGTTTGGACTCAGTTCATTTTCCCAATCATTCCATCATTATTCACTCACTCATTCATCTATTCTTCATATCTTCTTGTACCTGTACCTGTACCTGTAACTATATATGTACCTTGTTGTCATTGTACCTATACCTGTACCATACCCATACATTAACCTGTATATGTACCTAGTTATCTTGGGAGTTGGAATAAAGAAGCGAGTTCTCAGGGCCCTAGGATACTGAAGAGGCCGGTTGTTAAAGGCCTGTGATAAATTCTCTCTAGGTGAGAGAATTGTCGAGAATTGATTTCTCGAAGGTGTCGAACTATAACTACAGGGCTCCGAGACTTCCTACTCGGCCTGTTGTTGAATCCACTGAAAGGATGTGGGGAAGATGAAGTACTGTTGAGAAGAGAAGGGGCACACTTCCTAGGGTGGAACATGCATGTGTGGAATGAGGGATTGTAGGTTGTTAGCTTGAGTTGGCACCTGTGACAAAGTTTTTCCTCTTGTCTGAGATACATCATCCTGGTTACGAATCCCTTTACCAGGGTGCATTTTAGTCCCAACTTAGGGGTGACCCACTATTGGGAGTGATGAGAAACATGGTCTAAGTTTCATAGGTTTGTGGAAGATCTGTACACATTTGGTGATATTTTTACCAAGATAAGTGTCCATTTTGTGTTAAATTACATGTTGAATTATTATGTATGTGTTTATTTTTATGGGTTATTCTTCTGTGTGTTGCATGTGTATTTTTATTATTATTCTATATGAATATGTGCATTTGCAAAATGTATTTGCCTGTTTTAAGTTTTATATATAAATTTCTGCAAGAGTTTATGTGTGTATATGATTTAATTTTGTATACAGTTCAATTTTTTTTTATGTGGCATAGCCCATTTGCTTGTTGGGGATGTTACACCCCTTCTAACTCAAACTCTCAAAAGCATACTTCCACAACTATTTACAGGCCTCACTTGAGGCCGACCAACTCTGTTGCATTTTTCATTCTTAGATCCCAGGGGGAAGTGTAGAAGATAATGGGTTCTCCCAGGTTATTTCTGAAGATACCACCTGTGCCTGCTAGACCCAAGTTTCCTGTTGAAGAACCGTCAAATTTGTGTTTGACGAAGCCCACCTGCGGGGGTTTCAAAAATTCCTAAGACTTCTTTTTTCTCTGAGGGGTCTTATACGCGTCATAAAAGCTATGTCCAAAGGAGATTCAAGCATCCATAAATGCTGAAGATTCACCCATATTTCCCACTCAAGATCATATTTTTATGGTTAGGAACTGAACATATCCCCTTAAAGAGAGAATTTGTTCCCACACATCACCCCAAAAAAGAGTGCACTTCCCATCATGGACTTCCCGAAAGCAGTGGGTCTAGACCATAATATATTTTTTCTAGGCATTATTCCATATTAGTGAATCCAGATTGAGACATTCTGTCTGAATTAGGATTTGGAGGGGTAAGTGAGGGGCATACTTGGCCTTCTAGAGATTGGCCCAGAGGGTTGCAGGGGATCCAGTGCCACTGGAGCTTGGACTCCATAGTGGATCTAGTCATATGAGGGACTTTGTAGCCTAAACTGCCTTGAGATTTTTGGTGACAGAGAGAGCTCCAAGCCATTAGGGGCCAATTTTATTTTTTTGATGGGCCTAACCAAATGAAATTTCATTGAATAGTATGCATTTTATGAAGGTACTTCACAGGTGCATCAATAAGAGAAAATAGATACACTGAGAGGGAGGATAGGATTGAATTGATTAAGATAACTCTTCCTATCAATGACAAAGAGTGGTGAGTCCAACGTTTTAGGTTGGATTCGATTTTGTCTAAGATGGACTCCCATGAGAGTTTGTGGTGAGATTTAAGGAGAATGGGAGCTCCCGTATACTTGGCTGGAAAAGATGAGACAAGAAATCCTATAATATCAGTTAAATATTTTAAACGTTATGGCGGGTATTAAAGAAGAAAAACTAGGATTTTTCCTTGTTTATGACCGTTGTTGAAGCTGGGTTGAAAAGGGATAAAAGGGACTTAAATCCATAAACCTCTTTAATAGTAGGGGAGCCCATTAGAGGGTTATCATATAAAAATTGGATATGGGATAGCGCCTATTCTTCCTCGAGGAGAGGAAGCCCTTTGATAACTCCTTATCATTTGGCCTGATAGAGGCTACAACCCAAACCTTCTGCCAGGACAATGAAAAGGAAAGGGGAGATAGGGCCTCCCTAGTGAAGGCCTCTCGATCCATTAAAGGTTTTGGTAGGAGAGCCATTTAACAGGATAGAAAAGAAAGAAGATGAAATCAAGTTCACTACCCAGGTAACCTATCCTTCCCCAAAGCCAAAGGATAGAAATATCCTTCTTAAGCAATCCCAGTTCATCCTTTCATAAGCTTTGGATGTATCCAATTTCATCATCATGCCCGCCTTTTTGGAAGTTTGAAGAGAATGAATTGCCTCATGCGCAACTATGATGCCATCAAGGATTTTCCTTCCTTCCACAAATCCCCCTTGTTCCTGGGAGATGATGAATGGGAGGAATGGTTTGAGCCTAGCTGCTATAAGCTTATAAATAATCTTATAAATGACATTACAAAGAGATATAGGATGGAACTTATCTGCAATGTTATAACCTTTGACATTTGGGATGAGGGTGATAAAGGTGGCATTGAAGGCTTGAAGAATACCTTTGAAAGTGTGTGATTCCTCGACCACCTCCCAGATGTCAGGTCACAAAATCGGTGAGCCTATTTGGTAGAAATATGTTGTGAAGACATCCATCCCTAGAGAATTACATGTGGACATACTTTTC
The DNA here is from genome assembly GCA_032191745.1 of Picea mariana. NCBI lineage: Eukaryota > Viridiplantae > Streptophyta > Pinopsida > Pinales > Pinaceae > Picea > Picea mariana. The sequence continues at coordinate 880,259 of JASDQU010101358.1, read as the reverse complement.
ACAATATCCTCCACCTCTTCCAATGATGTTGGAGACATCATTGCCTAATATTGTTCAGGTTTCACTAGACTTTGGGATAGAGTTCATGATTTTAGATATTGCCTCCTCTCAGTTGATTGTTGGTTTGGTAAGGAGATTTTGGAAGTAGTTGAGAATATTTGATTATGTCTTCTCTTGGATTTATTGCTTCCATATGGGGCTTTAATGGCTGAAATAATGTTTTTATTTCTTCTTTGGATTAAGGAATTGTGAAATAAGTAGGTGTTTTTGTCCCCTTCTTTTAACCATTGAATCCTTGATTTCTGCTTCCATAAGATTTCTTCTTGTCTTTATCTTTTAGATATCTCATCTTTGATTCTATCCTTTCTAACTGTGAGGTCAAGGGGCACAAGCCTTGGATGCCCAATTGTTGAATTCCCTCCAATTATTGATTTAGTTTCTTTTTATCCTCAAATATGTTCCCAAAAACTTATTTATTCCACTTTCAGAGAAATTGGAAGACATGCTTTAACCTCCGTTGAAACTAGAACATTTTTGTGCAAAATATTTTTTTCTTTTATTTCCACCAAAATCCCAATTTTGGAAGGAAGTCTTGGTGTTCCAACTAGAAATTCTCACATATGAACAGGTTGGGGCCATGTTTCCAAACATGGTCCCATTCCAGAGCTATTGGCCAGTGTCCTAATCCCTAAAGGGGGAGAACCTTGGATGATACTTGTTGTTTCTCTATAATGGCCTTTTTTGACAACAAGAATATGTCCAACCTAACTGAAATTTTTTGTTCTTTACCCCTTATGTTATTCCAAGTGAAGGTATCGTTTTTGCTTGGTATGTCCACTAGGCATAACTTTTCTATGAGATTACCAAAGTCCTTAATCTCCTAGTCTAGATTATGAATACCTCCTTCCTTCTCCAGAGGGGAGGTGATCATGTTGAAGTCTTCTCCAAGGACCCAGACTTTGTTCCTCATAGAATCACTCATTAGGTTTAGATCATCTATGAATTTTTTCTTCAGATGAGGAAAAATTGGACCGTAAACATTGGTGATGTATCCTTATTCCTCTGTTCCAATACACCTGAATTTGAGAGTCAGGTTCCTGGTGGAGGAAGAGAAGTGAACCATTTCAATAATATCAAGATCCCAGAGAGTAGCTATACCACTTGAATATCCCTCCGCTACCATCCAACAAGATTCACTGCCGGGCCATATTTTATGGGTTATCCTTTCCATGATTTCTTTGTCACATTTTGTTTCCTAAAGGAGGAGAATATCCACCTTTATCCTAAATATTTTTTCTTTTATCATCCTCTTCTTGGATGGACTATTCATTCCTCTAATATTCTAGGATGTAATATTCATGTTTAAATTTTTGGTTAGGGGGAGAAGTAGTTGTCTAGGAGACAGACTAATTGTTCTGAATCCACCATTAGAGCTCTTGTTTCCTCTATTTTTTGATGGTAATGTTTTCTAACTCTTTTTTATCTTCACCTAATTGTTTCTTGGTTTCTCTAAGGGGATTGGTATTGATAACCATGCCTTCTAATGATGTTGTTGCAGGCTCGAAAGCCTTTCCTTTCCCTTTTACAAGGTCAAGTTCAGATTGCAATTTATAGATCTGATCGATGGTTAGGCTATTTATTATCACCAGTTCATGAATTTCAATAAGTATTGGTAGATCTATCTATGTCTCCTCCATTTCCATTGCTTGGGTTGTCTCCGTATCTGATTCCTTCGATCAGTCAGTTGCTGAGGTTGAAGGTTCCCTCATCTAGACTTCTGTGTTAGCTATCATTTTGTGTCCTGGTACTTCCTTAGTGTTACATCTTTTTGAATCCTCTGCTTTGGAAACTGAGGCAGCCTTTGGTGGTGTTTTGAGTTTCTTGTCATTTTTTTTCTCATTAATTCCACTAGGTTCTTCTTACAAGATTTGAAAATTGTTACTTGTGGTTTTATTCTGATTTACTGCTTGTTGTTTAAGATTTCTTCCTCGTGCCTTTATTTTTCTTGGGATTTTTACGAAGCCCTATAGATCTATTTATCCTTTTCCCGCATTCCCTAGAGGGGGAAAATTAAGGGTGAATTCCCTAAAGAGATTCCGATGGGTGTGGAAGTTTCTGCATCTAAACATGATATGTACATAATATAATGTATTAGTCCATTCTTCATCCTGATATGAAAATACTATAGATTTGAGGAAAGCCCCTGCTAGATTCATGTAAACACAAATCCTTGTATAGGAGAAATACCTGGAAGCCTTGGCAATTTATGAAATCTTTACATATTCTCGAAGGGTATTTCTAATTCCTTCGAGGGTTTCCGGTTCCCAGAATTTCCTAGGGAGAGAATATAGGTGGATTCAAACCAATGCCTGATCTGTAAAGTTTTCTTTCTCTGGGGTGAACCACTTAGTCCAATATCTGATGTGAAACTCGACCGAGTTGAAGAAATAGGGGCCTTCCTCAAAGACTATTTCTTGCTCAGAAGGGTCCAAGAAGATAGTTTTGAAGAACCCCTTAGAACCTAGTTCAAGATCTATCCTTCTCTTTAATTTCCATAGGGTCTTGATCCAAAGCAAGACAGATTTATTGGAAGGCTAGATGCCCATAAGTTTTCCTATCAGAATGTGGTATTTCATGTGTTGGATGTAGTTCCCTATGCCATGTGAAGTTACCTCATAATTCAATTGTTTTGTTGTCTTAGGTAATAATCCATTCTGAAGACAACTCTGTTKCTTTTTTCCTTTCTCTTCCTTTTTTGTTTCTGTCTGATTTGTATGACCTTCCTTATTTTTGGGTCCTACTCCCCCCATTTTAGTATCCTTGTCCTTATTTTCTCACTGAMTTTTGAGTATGTCCTTAAAGGAATTTTTCTCTACTTCCTTTCCATATGTCTTCCCTTTTTCCAAAGGTGTTTTTGATGCAGTATCCTTCATCGCAGGGATATGAACTTTCGTCATAGAAGGGTCCGTCCCTGCTTCCTAACCAGGGGGATATTGAACTCATACTGAATGAAACAACAAACCCAAAACCCTAAATATCCAATCTTCCCTCCTGAGAGTTCAATCTTTCACCTTTTTCGCCTTCCTAAAAAAAACTTAATTTTCGAAAGACTCCTTTCAAAAAATAAAAGGATTCAATAAAATACAGTTCATAGTTAGATATCAATAATGTACCATCTTCCATAATTTCTCACATCCACAAGGATACATGGGAAGAACTTGAAATTTCAGTTAATGAGATGGAAAATAAAAAGTGCCAATTTGAAATAAACAATCAAAGAATTGGAAATTGCACTGATGCCACCTCCAATATTTGCAAGTTCAATCACCACTGTGAAGCCATGGAAGACTTTGGATGATACACCAGAGTCTAGTTCGAAACTAAAAGGAACATAAATCCTAATTTTGGTTGTCAGATAGTATATTGGAAAGAATATCAAGAAGAGAATGTCTCTAATTCTTGAGACATGAGAGTTAATGAATAGTTTTATTTCTTTGGCGTTGAAAATGGAAAATTTGAAACAACACTTGGAAGTTGATCTAGAAAATGATGAAGGGTTTTATAAAGAGGAAATCACTAATTTGTGATTAAATATTCAAATAAAATCGACCATAAATGAAAGGAAGAATACTTACCCTCCCAGGATCCCATTAAACAATTAAATGATTATTGGATTAAAACAATTAAATGCTTAAAAAAAATATTAGATGATCTTGGTACTCTAGGTGTCAAAAGGGGTGAATGTTATTTAAAATTAATTGATTTGGAATTACCTAGAACCACAAGAGAGGTTGATGAAACAAAAATAATTTTAAATTCAGTGTCTGCGACTAAAGAAAAGTTAGAGGAAAATTGGAACTATTAAAAACTTCATCAACATAAAGGTTCAATGGTTTAACAAAATACTCAGAATTTGAGGTAAAAAGATAGTTAGTCAATGATGTGAACAAGAACGAGGATATAGAATATACATTACATCAAGTTTCATTTGAATACCAAGACATAAGATTCATTGTTTGATATAAGAGTGATACAAGACTCAATTTCTTCTCCCATGAGGGATTATGTTGAAAATTGGTTAAAGTGGGCTTTAATCAAAACAACTAAAGAAAATCAAGAAGTGGAAGTTACAACCCGTCAATGAACCACAAATCAGGAGAATACAAAAGGGACATTGGAAAGAAATTACACTGAGAGAGAGATCACCATCACAACGAGTAAAATCAATCACATTCTTATCAATTATTTTCTCTTCATGTTCATAAGTCACCCAATTGTGTCTTATCTATCCAAAGAAAAATATAACTTATTTTTTATTGCTTTTTTTTTTCTTCTTTTTAGGTCCAAACTTATTCCATTCTTTGATTTTATGGTCCATAGGAGCCCAATCACAGTCCAATTCTGGATGAATGCATTTCTTTTTTAAGACTATCAAAGACTATATTTATTTTTTGAAAAAAATGCCAGAGAACTAATATGGAGATAAACTTTAATGATATATTTGAACTCTGAGTTTTGAGCATGATATATTTAAATTTTTCTATCATACATTTTCCTTCTTTGAATGAAGAACTCTTTTAAAGTTCTCTCATTTGTGGTCCTATGTCTTTCTTTCCTTGAATGTGATAAAAAATTATGAATATTGTGATGGATGTGAGAATCTTGTTATTTTTCTTGTAACTGTTATTTATTCCTGTATAATACTTCTCCAAATATTGTATTTTTATGAGTGAAGATTCTTGGTCCTCTTCTTGGTAATTCTTTGGTGTATGAATATTATCTTCAATCAACAAAAATTTTACATTTTTATTAAGTGATAAAGATATGGGGTTTGTTATTTAGTATTCTCCCATTTTCATATTAGTTCCAAGATATTAAATATTTATCTGTAAAGAAAATATCGAGGAGTACCACCTCTATAAAAATGCAGATGCAGGGGGATATTCATATCCTCGTGATGTTGTTGTTTGGACCTTAAAAGATCTAGAAATCAACAAGAGTGAACCCAAACTTGAAACTTCTGTTTGAAACTCAAAGTCTAGAAAATAAGTATTTATGTATGCTAAAACAATACCTTGGCAAGCTAAAAAAATATACAATTGTATTTTCAATAATTTGCATAAATGCCAAAACATTTCTTCAACGAGATCAAAAAATATACAATTGTCTTTTAAATATGGTCTGTAAAAAGTGAAGGCATTTTGTTGGTGCAAAATTGGACACTGGGGTTCTCAGGCGTTACCAACAAAGGTATCTATGTAGTCTAGCCGCATTGGCATATTCAAACTTCTGCAAGGGAAGGAGGTCTCACCCGAAGCACTATTGATAATTGTGTGATAAAGAAAGTTAACAAGGACATGCCATCAAGTATATCACAATACAATACATACCCATACTTAAATGTAAAGAGATCATAACATTATAAGTCTTAGACCAATAAAAGAATTGAACATTCTTTGTTGTGAAACATTAAGGTAAACAAATATATAAAGAGTCTTGTTTAAACAATAACACAACTAGAAATTATGCATAATAGGATAGATTGCACAGGAAAGAAACCATACATCCATTAACATAATCACATTCTGGGTACTTGAGTAATCCAACATATAGTATCTTATCACAAGCTTATCATACATGGACTCATTCCCTTAATATAAAGAATTATACAATTGAGTTAGTAATGAGAGATTCGATATAGACTCTCAACTTATAAATAGTTGCAATTCATTCCCAACTCTTCTTTACAGTGTATTATTGTAGTAAACATGTAGAAAGACTCAATAAATGAGCATGAGAATGAATCAATAATGCTTAATAACAACAAAAACCCAAAAGTCAACAACAACAACAACAACCCACCCCCAACCTATTACATAGATCCATGCTTTATTTTTTTTTCGTGGAAATTTATCTGCTTCTTGATTCTTCCATTGTGATTTCTTGATTTAGTTTATTTCTGGCATGTGCTCAAAGGTTCAGTCTCTTTCCGCTACTTTTTCTAGCTGACTCATAACTATTTTCCCTGCTGGCACACTAGTGGATATATTTCTGCCAATTGGATCCACAACTAGTGTGATATATTGTTMTGGAAAACTTTTATACTTCCACAAAATCCGATGGTCTTCAAAAAAAAARTTCCAACAGTCCCCGAACACAATCTTTGACTTTTCCTTCATTAACCTGCTACTAATTTGTTGTGGTATCCTTTAAATGAAGGGCCCAACAATGGTACAATGGAAAGGGCTTGCTTGTGGAAAATTTCATAGTGTGCTACCCTATCCTGACATTTYCTTTCCAAATTTGAGGTGCCCACAACAAATTCCTACATAGCATTGACATTAGGCACCTCATCCGTGGAATCTAGTTAGTCATCCTCAACTTGGATCTCGAAATTTTTTATCTGATTTCTCTATAGGGTCAACAATGACCTGAGCTTCTACATGCATTTACATAATCTTGGTGTGCAACAATTTTATAGGATTACTACACTGGTGCCACAAGACAACCCAGTATGTGACCATATTGAATATTTGATGACACTCCTTAGTCTATGTATGAATAGAGGGCTTGACATTGACATCATCCTTGACTACATGTTGAAGCTCCTAGAGGAGATCTTTAGGTTTCTCATTTTACTTAACTTGAATGGAATTCAACTAGTACTGGATATATTCAGTTTTTACTCCAAGTTTCATCCATGTGTCTGGTGCAAGGAAGACCCTATCAATTGGTGCAACTAGACCAACATACTCTAGAATGTCAGGTGCCATATTTCAATACGTAGGCCACACCTGGAGGAATTTGTTGGACACAACCCCGACAATAGAATCAACTTGTACTTGTAATTTATTCTCAAGTTCCATGGCTATGATGGAAGTAATGAAAACCTCTTGCAATTGATCTTCTCGTTGTGTGAGATATTGATTATTTCTCTCAACTGTGGTGATTATTTTATCAATATGGTCATTTGAAGTGAGGATTAGCTACAATATCTGAGGGGTATCTAGCATGGAAAAATCCTCACTGGTGGTAGAGGGATCCGAAGATGATCAAGAAGTAAGAAACTAACCACTTACAATAGACAAATTGAAACAAATGGGGGTGCCAACATCCTCTATGATAGGTGA
>JASDQU010101358.1:860576-873109 GCA_032191745.1 Picea mariana | reverse complement strand
TATCAATATGGTCATTTGAAGTGAGGATTAGCTACAATATCTGAGGGGTATCTAGCATGGAAAAATCCTCACTGGTGGTAGAGGGATCCGAAGATGATCAAGAAGTAAGAAACTAACCACTTACAATAGACAAATTGAAACAAATGGGGGTGCCAACATCCTCTATGATAGGTGAATGAGCTTTGAAGTTGCGCACAACCCGATCCTCTACTTCTAGTGGAAGGGTGGCAAGCATCATTGTCTATTCCAAGTAGAGATCTAGGATGGTGCTGCACTATTGTGGGCGTTGTAGCATTGGAACAACTTTCTCTTTCACTAAGGTCATGGTGTGCGCAAAATTTGTGTCATCCTAGGTATCAATTAACTCTTGCTCTAGTTGATCCTAGTCTTTTAGAGGGTCCTCATCCATCGATACTTGTGTATTAGGTCTTGTATCTAGCTGTAAATGAGAGACTATTTCTAGGTTTTTGTCTAAGGGGACCTAGACTTGCGGAACCTGAGGGAAAGTGGATGGAAATGGGGCAATGGTACTGACATTTATGGAGAAAGGGTTTGTAGACTCTGGAAATACCATCTAGAAATAATTATGAGTTGTGGATGATGGAGGAATAGATGATATATTGGTGTTCCCATGATTATATGGATTAGTGGACTCCTCGACAATGATGGTAGATTGTAGCTTCATTGGAGAGTCATCAATAATATGTGTGATAGGGGATGTGGATGGGGTGGAAAATTGAGACAGATGCTTAATGTGAGGCCAAGGTGGAGTAATTTGAGATGAGAGGGGGTGGATGGGGGATTTAGGTGGATGGGAATAAATGGGGATGGCCTTCGTGATGACAGAGTCAACTGTGAAGTTGGATGGAGAACTAGTCCATGGTTTCTTCAACTGGAATGCAGAAGTAATAATGTCACGAAGATTCTTACCAGATATTAGTTATTTTTCTAAGATAAAAAAGAATGGAATCTACAGTGGCCTCTTCGGAAACACTTCCTTATCATCTTCATCATCCCCTTCCTTAGAGCTAGAGGGTGTCCATTGTATTTTTCTTGAGATAGGGCCTGCATCAAATGTCTACGTTGGATCAAACCTTTATGAAATTTCTAGCATGGTATAGGAGATAAATAATGATGTATGTTTCCCTATGACACCTAGAAAATTAATCATCTCCTTGTAAAACACAACTGCATGCAAGTAGAATGGAAGATGAGTCATATGAACTAGTGTAGAAGATACACCTAATGGCTACACAAAAGTATGGTAACAAATCATACCAAACCAAATGTGGTGGGTATGTTTATTAAGGATCAATTGAGGAATCCTAAGACATCGAGTGGCATTAACCATGTCATTATGCCACTATTTGAAATAAGTGTTGTGAAGTACAACATTGCTAACCAGATTCTGAGCATGCCATGGATCAAACAACTTGGTGATTAAGTGATCAGAGATGGTGGCGAGTTATCGACCTTGTTGTGGGTGCCACTTCCACATTGAAAAATATATGAGAAAGTATCTATATATATAATATGTGGTTTGATCATGGACATCTGTACAAGCCTGCAACATTTCAATAAGAAGGTATTGGCACCACTTCAACGATGCACCATTCTTGGAGAACTCGACCACCGCTATTGTAACAGGTGTACCTTTGTTCTTGGTGTAGTTCCTCATCACCTTTCTTGCAATCAAATAGAAAGTGCACCAAACCTATTCATCATTGATGGGCTCGATCAGAGCACCAAGGCCTCCTCAATGAGTGTCATATTTTTTATATAGGATTATACCTCCCTTATTTCGTTTGTGCTTCCCAGACCCCTGAAAATCGTTTATAACATCATGACCTTCCATAGAAAATTCTGTCATCTGGTGGATAACATATTGATCTTCCATTTCCATTAGATATCCTCATATGATGAGACTGTACAGTCCATGAGATATTGGATGGTCATTAATGGATATTGAGCAACATCTATAAAGTCAGAATCCATAAGTCTAGTTTGTTCCACCTTCCCGAGGAGATCATAAATAATATTGACGTGTGGATCCTTGAATTCATTAGGGAAAATGACCTTGATTGGTTCAAAAAATATAGGGAGAGACCCACAAATAGAAGTTTGAATCATGCTCTTAGTATTATGGAAATAAACACAATGAACAGGGGGACATGGCTGCATACTCAAATTCATAGATAGATCACTAGGTGCTATGATTGAGTATATAGTTAGCACAATGAAAATGTAAGAATACTGATCCATCATCAAAAGGCATGTTTATAAGAAAACTTTGGAGGGTGATAGGATTCCCATGCATTGAATGTGACAAGGTGGTAATAGTGCGCATTAATGTCGACTAAATTCATCGAACGCAGCAAAATCCACGACGTGATTTGGGAAACTAATTGCATAAGTGGAAAGTTGGTAAATGAACATAAAATAAAATCGGGAAAGTAATGATCTTGCCGATGGTGAATCAAAAAAAGGATGGATAATTGTTAATATTTAACCTGACTATGATAGGAAGGGACACGAGGGTAAATAAAAAAGAAACAATGAATTTTAATGACCCACATGATGACATAAGGGCATAGAATTAAAATATAGGAAATATTAAATATGAGGGGATGCTACTATGACCTCCCCAACCACAAAGGGAATATCCATGATAGATGACTTGGACAAGAAAACAATGAAAAAAGACATGTAAACATAGAAAATGTCCCCGTGTATTGACATAAAAGAAAACAAAGACAAAAATAAAAATCCTACTTACTAAGTCACTCCCAAAAATAGGAATAGAACAAAACCGTAATTATAAAACAAATGCATAGGGATTATGGCATATTCCATTCACCGATCTAGGTCAAATAATTCCATCAAGTTGCACTAATTTGACCGCTCCTGTTTCACAGATTTATGAAATTATAAAAGGACCAAGCTAGTGCATCTGAAGCTTTCCTGGATGTTTTTTATACTTTCTATCATATAATAGAATAGATTCACCTTGTGAAAACTATTTTTATTTTATATGTCGATCATGTCAAGAATTTTGTAGGGATTTATCCACATTCTGATGAAAATATGCTAAGAACCTAGCTTCCTCAATTTCCATCAGTTCATCAATCCACGCCGCAAGTAAAGCATCATTGGTCATGTTAGTAGCTTGCACAATGAATAAACTTTGGGTGAGAAATTCAGCTGGCACAACTGCTTCTTGGCCATATACCAGTTGAAATGGAGTATACCTATTTTATCACTTCATGGTAGCCATGTATGCTCAAAACATAACTCGAACTCACTCATCCTACTCATCGTTATTTTCGTAACAACTTTAGTTAGCCCCATCTCCATAACTTTATTAAACACTCACATTATTTCGTTATCCTATGAATGATAGGGACTGCTCTTATGATGATGAATCATAAATTATCTTGTAAGTGACACGATAGTCTCACTATGAAAGTGGGTGCATTTGTCACTGGTCAATATTCGAGGACAATAAAATATGATAATAACATTTTCAAAAATAAATTGTGTTTTGATGGTTATAGAACAATCCCTAAAGACATCCACTTCAACCCATCAAGTCAAGTAATTAGTTATGGTAATTAAGTATCTTTCCTTTGAATGCTTAGTAGAAGGATTTATCAGACCAATGAAATCAATAACCCATTTTTCAAAGGCTTGAAGTGTGCGTACCAAAAATTCATCGTGGTGTGATGGTTTCCCCACTCTCTAACATACATCATAGGGTAAATCATATTCCTTATCATATTTAAACACTTTCTCCCACCATAGTCCTTCCTATTAGATATTTCTAGAAACAACTTTTTTTCCAATGTGTCCTCCGACAAATCCACTGTGACATTCCCATAGAATATCAAGTCTTTCATGGTAGAGCACACAACATCGCAAGATGTTACCCAATCCAAATTTGTAGAGTTCGACCCTAATTAGTTGATAGTTTGTTGTACGAACCACGAGGTGCCTCTTTTGAGTTCGGAATATCCCTCCAGCATAGTACCAGTAGTCAGTAATATGGAAATGTCTGACAKGTGATCATCCAAAAGTTTATCATTGGCCACTCCACCACTTTAYTCCTACTCTAATATCAACAAGTCATCTGACCCGACATTGAGTCTACCATCATGAMAATAACTTCAAATGAGAATTCTTAGAATAACAACAACCACATGCAAATGTGACCTTCTAACACAGGTTTTTTTACCAAATACTTCAACGAAGAATTGTGAGTTAAAGACTAAAAATGAATTCCAAGTAAATAATGCCTAAAAATTTTCAAAGCATAAACCATATCCAATCCTTCCCTTTTAGTTGTGGTCTATTTGTGATCAACTTGGGAAAGTTTGGGACTAGAAAATTATATAGGATGGTCCAAGTTTCCATCCCCGAGTTCTGTAATAATAGAGCTTAGCCTGATTGTAGAGGCATCAATATGTACACAAAATTCAATTATCAAATTAGGATAAGTGATAATATGTGGAGTACTAAACTTTAATTTTAGTAGGTCAAATGCTTTATCACAGTCCCGGGTCCAATGCAATTCTTCATATTTCTTTAGTGGTTGTTCTGAAGGTGTGATTATACTTGCATAGTTCCTAATAAACCTGCAATAGCATCCCATATGGACCAGAGTATTCTACAACTATTTGATAGTGGTAGGAAGAGGCATATTGAGAATTACTATGACTTTAGCAGGATAGACTAGTAATCCCTCCCTAAAAAATAGGTGTCCTAACAGATTCAAGAAAGGTACACAAGAAATACATTTTCCAATATTAAGGTAAATTTGTAGTTGTCTACAACGGTCCACACAGATTAAGGGAAATATGTTCCTCGAGTAAGCTATACACAGTCCAATCATTCAGGTAGACCTCAAGAAACTCATGGATGAAATCACAGAATGTTGCAATGACTATTCGAGAGAACATTGTTGGCCAGGTATCAGAATTTATCAAATTGGTACTTCACTGCCTTGCGCAATCTTCCCACTCTGCAATCAAATCAAGGAAATACTCAGTGGCATTAGTGTTGTTTCTACAATGGGAACACCAAGGATGTATCAAAAGAGAAAAAACTATTGAGAGATGTCCCTACTCATCACAATTATAAAATTGGGATGGCCCTCTTCTGCCAATTTTTCCACCTATGAAACCACTTCCACCTCTACGTCCTCCTCCAAATCCTTGAGGATATTTGTCAAAAATGAATGTAAACTGATCTAGTGGTGTGAGTAGATGACCCATAGAATTCATAGTAAACTATGTTTCGGACCAGGGTGTATTTTTGTGGGATTGGGCAGTGTCCGTAGTACCTCTCCATGGGGTACTATGAAATAATATTATCTAAGTTAAACATATGCGTTGATTATAAACAAAATTTAACAAAATTTTCTGATTTCATACATGGAATAACCTACAATATATTCCAGTGCTAAATATTTCAAATTTGAATCCAAATATACAAATCTAAATAAAAAGATGAGATGAATAAGAAGGTAACTTTACGATTAAAATATTTAAATAAAAACATAAAAAAATATACCAAGTGAAATACCTCCTCCCTAGTTTGTTGAATATGACCATTTGCAGTCTAGTCCTGCCAATAGTAGGAAGTTTCTTCCAAGCATCCATTTTTCTTTCACTTTCCCAAAGGGAAACAACATAATCCTCCCAGCCAACTAGGAGCCTAGCCGACTTCCTAGCTCCAAGAAACCTTTTGGTTTCTTGGCCCTCTGTGCCCATGAATCCAAGAACAACAAAACACATAAGCTATAAGAAGACTCACAAGAATTATATCTTCCGAGAATTACCCAAATTCTCCACAAATCCAACCTCTCAAGATGCTCCCCCTTCTTCCCCTTCCATTACCTCTTCCTCTCCCTATTTATCTAGTTTCCATAGCCCATTACCCAAGTCTCCTCAGCCACCCTCATTATTATCCATCAACCTCTCTTATCTATATTTTGGGGGAAAGTTAAAATAAAACTAAAATATAAATAAATTATATAAAATAACAATAAATAAATGAAAAGTCTTTCTTCTCATGCTAGCTCATAAATGAAACTTGACAATATATCCCAAATGTACATGAAAACCCACCATACTCATTTAATTCATCATACCAACCATCAATCAAAGTCAAAGAAGATATTTAATGCTACTAGATATTTTGTATGAAATATAATTTACATAGTCATTAAGCCATTCAATTAAATAGTTAATAATCTAGTTAATGATTAATACATTAATAAATTATACTAGTGTACATGTGTAGGGTATGTGTACGTATCTAGCGGACACAATGTATATGCATGTGATAATGATAAACAAACAATGCCTCTAGTGCATAGTTCCTATATGATCACAGTAAGACATGTAGGACATCAAATGCATCATTTAGTAATTATAACTAATCAAAACTACAATAATACATCAAGAATTGATCATCATACTTAGAATATCAAAAAGGAAATCATAATGAGTGTTTTGGAACCAAGTGAGAAATTAAGGATGGCATGACTAATCCCATAACAATTTTCTCAACTAACATCAAATCATCCTTCCTTCCTAACATACTTCCATCTTCCATCATATCCTTTCCTCTATTGGACTAAGCTAGAGTGTCAACTATATTGACCTAACTCCAGATAGAACCCGTAAGTGGAAGTGTCATACATCTTGACCAACCTTCCCCTAGTCGCCATCACACGTCTAGGGGAGCGTGACTTCACGCAACCCTCCCATGACTCCAGGTTTCAGAGGATAAATGGTGGGAAATACCTCCACCCTTCCTCATAGAACTAGGGTCAACACCCTACATGAAGCCATACTATGAAACTACTGTTCTTAGAGTCACATCATCAAACATCCACTCCGGGAAATATGTGCATCATGTCAAAACCACACCATAGATCATAGTAATATTTTGAATCATAAATTAAATAGTAAGTACAACTTATATCATAAGATATATTCTCGATGTCTACGACATCCAAGTTACCTCAATACTATAGTCATTTCACTATCACATAGCTCATCAACCTGTAGGTTAGTTCACCAATAACTCATATTGATGCAGATACAACAGAAATTTATATAAAAATCCATATTTGCGTTGATGCTCAATCAAGAAATGTATTCCTATTTCCATCATTCATTGCATCTATTATACATTCAAAACATATCTTGAATTAGTATACATGTACCGAACTTACCCATTTTAATTTTCATGTTTAAACAATCAAATAACTATCTTTGTCATGAGAATATATCATGTAACATGCAAATACGTCTAGATGTACACATCTCAAATATCTATCCAAATCTAACTAAGACCAAACAAATGTTAAGAATTGAATTACTAATATGAGCAAACAACAATGTTCTACCTGCCTAATCCTAAGATATGGGGCATTACATACACCCACCATTCAAGAAACTCCATCTCAAAGTTATGATCATTTGCATTATGTGGAGAATTTATGACACAAATTCCATGTGTCTTCCTTGGTAAAAAACCTTATGCTATACTGCTCCCACTGGACCTTGAATTTATTAAAACATGTTGAGGCTATTAATATATTGATTGCACTACCCCTATTTAGGAGGAACCTTACTATATCCTGACTCTATCTAATTACCACTTATAACTTAATTAATTGAAAGACACAGTTCTCTTATAGATTTATTCATCCTAAGTTTCATATAGGACCCCCATATTTAAAGTATATTCTATTGGTGTAACTTCCAATTAGAACCTTAGCTCATCATTCATTCTCTATTTAACTGGATCTTGTATTGAGTTTGATATAAATTTCATTAAGTCTCATATTATATTTGGCCTGAGATAAGTTGATAATTATAAACAATCGTTATTGACTATGATTATCTCTCTTGTTTAACAATACACATGCCATCACCGATTATTATACATTTAAACATATTGTCACAATATTTTTCTTCTCATTCTAAACTCAAGGTCTAGGTTCACAACATAGGCCCAATTACAATGTTACATTGTCAATATCACTAGACTAAACTAGATAATAATCAAATACAATACACAACTTTTGTTTTGGTAGGCTCGACACTACACTATGTTAAATTATGAGCTTGATTTCTTATGCAGATTAATTCTTTTATTTTCTTCAATACTTTGATTCTAGCTTAATACACTTCAACAATTTCAAATCATAATCGAATAGCAATAATTATGTAGATAAGTAAACATGCATATCAACAACACATGTACCCTGGGGAAACCCTGTACAGGGAGAAAAACGCCAAAAAACAATATTCTTTTATTGCATTAATAATGTAATATCTCTTACAAATATCCACCATGATTGTACTTCTATAAAAGAGCTTGCCAAGATGACTCTGACTTAACAAGACTTATAAGACCTTGCTGAAATACACCTTTGATATGTTGCTTCATTATCACTGATGTGCTCCTTTATTACTTGACCCTCAACCTACATATGAAAACTCTGTTTCAAAATTGTGTTGCAAAACGGTATTGCAAAACTGTGTTGAAGAGAGGATTTGACCTCTTCTTATATAGGCTGAAGAGGGGTAGAGGAGAGGCTCAAAATAGTAACCTGATTGCATGCAATAGTCATAACTTAGCTTCATACTTTAGTTCGAACTTAGAACCAGACTTGAGATTGGTTACAACTCAACATTACACTTTAGTTTGAACTTAGAACTAAACTTGAGACTAACATGCTTTAGTTTGAACTTAGAACTAGACTTAAGACTTTAGTTGCAACTCAACATTACACTTTAGTTCTAGATTCAATACTTTAGTTGCAACTCAACATTTCTAAAATAGAACTAGACTCAAGACTTTAGTTGCAACTCAACATTACACTTTAGTTCTAACATAGAACTAGACTCAAGACTTTAGTTGCAACTCAACATTACACTTTAGTTATAACATAGAACTAGACTCAAAACTTTAGTTGCAACTCAACATTACAATTTAGTTCTAACATAGAACTAGACTCAAGACTTTAGTTACAACTCTTGACAAGGAAATTCAAAATTCTCATCATGGTGGATAATGTTTACATGTGCCAATGCACTAGATCAATACAATTACATCATTTGCAATATTAGGAATATCATTTGTTTCTAGCTCATAGGAATTTTACATTCAACCTAACTTTTGCTAGATACCTTGACTTTTGCTCATGGCTCACAAGGTTTGACTAGGCTCATAGAGGTTGTATGTTCCCCCTGACTTTTGCACTAGGCTATCTATGCTCACAGAGGTTGTACGTTCCCCCTGACTTTTGCACTAGACTGTCTATGCTCACAGAGGTTGTACGTTCCCCCTGAATTTTTCATTAGACTCACATAGCATCTCGTTCTTCTTGACTTTTGGTTTGACTCATAGAGGTTTTCTATTCCCCCTAGAGTTTTTCAATACCTCACAAGACTGGTTGATTCTCCAAATCTTCGTAGCTAGCCTCAGGGTATCGCATATGGCCTCTCATTGGAGAATGACTTTCGATGCTGCCAAATTTAACACTCCCTCTCAATGAAGGAGTCATTCTTAGCCACACCAAGATTTCCTCTCAGCTGCACAAATTGTCTCGAGGTCAGAAGCTTGGTCAAGATATCAGCTACCTGTTTGTCCATGGCTATGTACTGTAACTTTACAATTTTTCTCTGGACCAAGTCTCGGATGTAGTGGTACCTCATGTCAATATGTTTTGACCCATCGTGAAATACCAAGTTCTCTATCAATTTTATGCAACTTTGATTATCACAGTGAACCACTGTCATCTCGAGCTTGTCACCAAACAACACAGAAACCAATTTTATGAGCCATACTGCTTCCTTGCTAGCATCACTTGCTGCAATGTACTCAACCTCTGTTGTACTCTGTGCAATGGATCCCTGATTTCAGCTTGACCAAGAGATCATAGAGGATCCTAAACTAAAGAAATATCCAAAAGTACTCTTCTGATTCACTGGGCTTCCTGCCCAATCAACATCTGCATACCCATGCAGAAATAAACCACCACTGGATGTATATCTCAGACCATAAGTAATGGTCCCTCTGAGATATCTCAAGATGTGCTTTGCTGCCACCCAGTGTCTCTATCTCAGTTTAGTCATGAACTGACTCATTGAAATCACTGCATAGCATATATATGGCCTAGTGTGGATCATGTACATCAATGATCCAATCAGCTGCCTATACATGGTGGGATCCACCAAATCTGAACCTATATCAGAATCATGCAGCTTCTTCAGGTTGGTAACCATCGGAGTAGACATGGATTTGCAATTCATCATACCAAACCTCTTTAGTACATCCACTGTGTATTTTCCTTGTGCCAGAAATATATCTCCCTATCTTTGCCACACTTCCAATCCTAGGAAGCAATGCATCAATCCTAAGTCTTTCATCTCGAATTTTGAGCTTAGATCCCTCTTACACCAGGCTATTAGCCCTTCATTTCCTATTAGAAAGAGATCATCAACATACAGGATTGGTATAACAGGTTTGTTACCGCTTACCTTGAAGTATAGATTTGCATCAGCATCACTTTTCTGAAAGCCCGAGATTTTAAGAAAGCCATCAATCCTATCATACCAAAATCTGGGAGCCTACTTAAGAGAATACAAGGCCTTCCTTAGCTTGCATACATGAGTGCCTTTGTTATGCAGTATAAAACCATCTGGTTTTTCCACAAAGACATCCCGTTCAATCTTTCCATTCAAGAATTTTGTTTTTACATCCATCTGATGTAGTTTCCAACCAAGTACGGAATCTAAATAAATAATAGCTCGAATGGAGGTATACCTAGATATAGGAGAAAAATTATCTTTGTAGTCGATTCCTTCTTTCTGAGTGAAGCCTCTGGATACAAATATTTCTTTGAACTTTTCCACAGTTCCATAAGCTGCATGTTTGATCTTATAGATCCATTTGGAACAAACCACTAATTCGTCTTTTGGCCTTAGCACAATGTCCCAAACATTGTTCTTTATAATAGACTTGTATTCCTCAAGCATGGCATCCTTCTATACTTGTAATTTATATGATTCTTCAAATGAATAAGGTTTGGCATCACTAATGTTGCTCATCAGTGCAACATAGCCTCCAAACCTATGAGGCCTCTTCCTTTCCCTGAAAGTTCCTTTGGAAGCATCTATCCTTTCTGCTTCCTGCATTGTTTCTTTAAGCCACCCTATCTTCCTTTTGGATGGAAGTTCTTCAAGATTTCTTTCTAACACTTCATTGGGTTCTAGGAACTCATTACTTGGCCCTTCACGAGGTTCCTCCCTCTGATCATTCGACTCTTCATTTTCAGAAAAGGGTGAAGTTGGTTGAACTTCTTTTGAATCCTGTTGAAGCTCTCTGGATTTCTTAAATGCGACTTCCTCATGGAAATTCACATATCTGCTTACCTCTATTTTCTTCTGACCTCGTATATAAATTCTATAAGCTTTGGAGTTCTCATTGTACCCCACAAAAGCCCCTTTCTTTCCTAAGGGTTCCATCTTTGTGCTCTTTTCTTTAGGGACATGAATATACACAGGACATCCAAAAATCCTTAGATGCCCTGCATCAGGTTTGATCCCTGAGAAGACTTCTTCAGGAGTCTTGTCCTTCAAAATATCATGTGGACACCTATTCTGAATATACATGGCAGTGGAGGTAGCTTCTTCCCATAAAGAATTTGGTAGATCCTGGTCAAACATCATTGCTTTTGATGCCTCACAAATAGTCCCATTTTTCCTCTTAGAAACACCATTTTGTTGAGGGTTATATGGCATGATCAACTGTTTCTTGATTCTTGCTGACTTGCAGAAATCCTAAAACTGAAGAGATTCAAAATCTCCTCCATTGTCTGTTCTAAGGATTCTGATGTGTTTCCCTTTCTTCTTTTCAATAAAGGCTTTATACTCTTTGAATTTATCAAATGTGTCACTTTTAGCTTTAAGAAAATATATCCAACATTTTCTTGAGTAATCATCAATAAAAATGACATAATAAAAACAACCACTGAGTGAGGGGGATAACATGGGACCACATACATCAGAATGAGCCATATCTAAGATGCCCTGAGCTCTGTTGTCACTACCAGAAAATGCTTTCTTTATATTTTTACCTAGCATGCATCTCTTACAAATTTCATTTTTACTAAGAGAAATAGAGGGCATGCCACATACCATGCTGTGTAGATCTAGAAGAGATTTGTAATGAATATATCCAAGTCTTCTGTGCCACAAATCACTGGAGCTAGTCACATCATGAGCCAATGCCTAAACTGACTATCCTGACACAATGTACAGTCCTCCACTGTGAGTTCAAATGGGTTTTGTTGCACTTAAGTGGCTACCTTTAGCCCATAGTAGTTCCTTCCTGTCCTTGAAGATCACCCAATATCCCTTGTCCTCAAGGGTTGCAACTGATAGTATATTCTTCTTGGTCCCTAGAACATATAATACTTCATCAACATTAAGTCTAGCCCTAGATTCCAATAT
>JASDQU010101358.1:846955-860556 GCA_032191745.1 Picea mariana | reverse complement strand
CCAAGAGATCATAGAGGATCCTAAACTAAAGAAATATCCAAAAGTACTCTTCTGATTCACTGGGCTTCCTGCCCAATCAACATCTGCATACCCATGCAGAAATAAACCACCACTGGATGTATATCTCAGACCATAAGTAATGGTCCCTCTGAGATATCTCAAGATGTGCTTTGCTGCCACCCAGTGTCTCTATCTCAGTTTAGTCATGAACTGACTCATTGAAATCACTGCATAGCATATATATGGCCTAGTGTGGATCATGTACATCAATGATCCAATCAGCTGCCTATACATGGTGGGATCCACCAAATCTGAACCTATATCAGAATCATGCAGCTTCTTCAGGTTGGTAACCATCGGAGTAGACATGGATTTGCAATTCATCATACCAAACCTCTTTAGTACATCCACTGTGTATTTTCCTTGTGCCAGAAATATATCTCCCTATCTTTGCCACACTTCCAATCCTAGGAAGCAATGCATCAATCCTAAGTCTTTCATCTCGAATTTTGAGCTTAGATCCCTCTTACACCAGGCTATTAGCCCTTCATTTCCTATTAGAAAGAGATCATCAACATACAGGATTGGTATAACAGGTTTGTTACCGCTTACCTTGAAGTATAGATTTGCATCAGCATCACTTTTCTGAAAGCCCGAGATTTTAAGAAAGCCATCAATCCTATCATACCAAAATCTGGGAGCCTACTTAAGAGAATACAAGGCCTTCCTTAGCTTGCATACATGAGTGCCTTTGTTATGCAGTATAAAACCATCTGGTTTTTCCACAAAGACATCCCGTTCAATCTTTCCATTCAAGAATTTTGTTTTTACATCCATCTGATGTAGTTTCCAACCAAGTACGGAATCTAAATAAATAATAGCTCGAATGGAGGTATACCTAGATATAGGAGAAAAATTATCTTTGTAGTCGATTCCTTCTTTCTGAGTGAAGCCTCTGGATACAAATATTTCTTTGAACTTTTCCACAGTTCCATAAGCTGCATGTTTGATCTTATAGATCCATTTGGAACAAACCACTAATTCGTCTTTTGGCCTTAGCACAATGTCCCAAACATTGTTCTTTATAATAGACTTGTATTCCTCAAGCATGGCATCCTTCTATACTTGTAATTTATATGATTCTTCAAATGAATAAGGTTTGGCATCACTAATGTTGCTCATCAGTGCAACATAGCCTCCAAACCTATGAGGCCTCTTCCTTTCCCTGAAAGTTCCTTTGGAAGCATCTATCCTTTCTGCTTCCTGCATTGTTTCTTTAAGCCACCCTATCTTCCTTTTGGATGGAAGTTCTTCAAGATTTCTTTCTAACACTTCATTGGGTTCTAGGAACTCATTACTTGGCCCTTCACGAGGTTCCTCCCTCTGATCATTCGACTCTTCATTTTCAGAAAAGGGTGAAGTTGGTTGAACTTCTTTTGAATCCTGTTGAAGCTCTCTGGATTTCTTAAATGCGACTTCCTCATGGAAATTCACATATCTGCTTACCTCTATTTTCTTCTGACCTCGTATATAAATTCTATAAGCTTTGGAGTTCTCATTGTACCCCACAAAAGCCCCTTTCTTTCCTAAGGGTTCCATCTTTGTGCTCTTTTCTTTAGGGACATGAATATACACAGGACATCCAAAAATCCTTAGATGCCCTGCATCAGGTTTGATCCCTGAGAAGACTTCTTCAGGAGTCTTGTCCTTCAAAATATCATGTGGACACCTATTCTGAATATACATGGCAGTGGAGGTAGCTTCTTCCCATAAAGAATTTGGTAGATCCTGGTCAAACATCATTGCTTTTGATGCCTCACAAATAGTCCCATTTTTCCTCTTAGAAACACCATTTTGTTGAGGGTTATATGGCATGATCAACTGTTTCTTGATTCTTGCTGACTTGCAGAAATCCTAAAACTGAAGAGATTCAAAATCTCCTCCATTGTCTGTTCTAAGGATTCTGATGTGTTTCCCTTTCTTCTTTTCAATAAAGGCTTTATACTCTTTGAATTTATCAAATGTGTCACTTTTAGCTTTAAGAAAATATATCCAACATTTTCTTGAGTAATCATCAATAAAAATGACATAATAAAAACAACCACTGAGTGAGGGGGATAACATGGGACCACATACATCAGAATGAGCCATATCTAAGATGCCCTGAGCTCTGTTGTCACTACCAGAAAATGCTTTCTTTATATTTTTACCTAGCATGCATCTCTTACAAATTTCATTTTTACTAAGAGAAATAGAGGGCATGCCACATACCATGCTGTGTAGATCTAGAAGAGATTTGTAATGAATATATCCAAGTCTTCTGTGCCACAAATCACTGGAGCTAGTCACATCATGAGCCAATGCCTAAACTGACTATCCTGACACAATGTACAGTCCTCCACTGTGAGTTCAAATGGGTTTTGTTGCACTTAAGTGGCTACCTTTAGCCCATAGTAGTTCCTTCCTGTCCTTGAAGATCACCCAATATCCCTTGTCCTCAAGGGTTGCAACTGATAGTATATTCTTCTTGGTCCCTAGAACATATAATACTTCATCAACATTAAGTCTAGCCCTAGATTCCAATATGAAGGAGATAGAGCCTACTCCCTCTATCTTGTAACATTTTTCATCCCCAAGCTCGACCTGCTCTGCAAAATATTTTGTCTTGAAATCTGAGAGGTTCTCCTTGTACCATGTCATGTGCTTTGATGCACCACTGTCTACTAACCAAGTTTTCAGCTCCTTGGAAACTGAACTGGATAAAGCATAAACAAAATCATATTCTTTCCTATTTTCTTTCTCATTAGAAGGACTTTTTTTATTTCTTTTGGATTCATCATCCTCAGCAGTTGAGGCATGATGTTTCCCTTTCCTAGGATATTTCTTTCTAAACCAACAATCTTTAGCAAAATTACCCAACTTATTACAACTAAAGCATTTAATCTTAGATGTATCAATATTCTTGCCTTTGAATGTACCTTTGGTGTTTGGATTCTACTAATATCCTTTATGGAAAGTGCCTTTCTTCTTTCCCTTGAATCTTGATGCTAAAGTTGAGTGCTCTTCTTTCGTTGGCTCACTCTTGGTAGCTGTGCGACTCTCCTCCTGTAGGCAATCATGCCATAACCTTTCAAATGTGGGTTGAATCTCTCTTCCACTTACACTGGATAAGAAGGTCTCCCATGAAGAAGGAAAACCATAAAAAATGGCCTGCACTAAATCATCATCGTCCACTGTCACCCCTGTGACCAGAAGATGATCTTTGATCTGAGCTATCTTGGAACAAAAATATGTCACTGATTCAACTTTCTCCATCTTCAAATACTTAAGCTTGTGTTTAAGTATCCTCTTCTGACTTGGAGCCTATTTCTCATGCAGATTCACCAAGGTATCCATACAGTCCTTGGTAATCATCAACGAAGTCATTGCAAACATTATACTATATTTGCTTGAGTCAAAGATGATTCACTTGGCCTTTGCTTGACTCTTCATAAAAGTTGTTCTTCCTACATTATTCATTGGTTCCTCCACCACTGTGGTCACATACTACTCAAGATCATGCTCTCGCAAGATATTTGTTAAACGAAGCTTCCACACATTAAATTTGGTAGCTCCTTCGAGCCTATCTTCGGCCCTGACTGAAATGGAGGATGACATGGTCCTCACACTGGAAACTTAATCAAGCTCACTTGGATCTGTGTGTACCTTCTACTACACTTCAACACATTTAACACACCCTAAGCTCTAATACCATGTTAAATTATGATCTTGATTCCTTATGTAGATTAATTCTTTTATTTTCTTCAATACTTTGATTCCATATTAATACACTTCAACAATTTCAAATCATAATCGAATAGAAATAATTACGTAGATAAGTAAACATGCATATCAACAACACATATACCTTGGGGAAACCCTGTACATGGAAAAAAAACCCAACAAACAATATTCCTTTATTGCATTAATAATGTAAGATCTCTTACAAATATCCACCATGAATGTACTTCTCTCAAAGAGCTTACCAAGATGACTCTTACCTGTCAAAGACTTACAATACCTTGCTGAAATACACCTTTGATATGATACCTCTTTATCACTGATGTGCTCCTCTATTACTTCACCCTCAACATGCATATGAAAACTCTGTTTCAAAATTTTGTTGCAAAACTGTACTGCAAAATTGTGTTGAAGAGAGGATTCAACCTCTTCTTATATAGATTGAATAGGGGTAGAGGAGAAGCTCGAAATAGTAATCTGATTGCATGCAATAGTCATAACTCAACTTCATACTTTAGTTCAAACTTAGAACTAGACTCGAGATTGGTTACAACTCAACATTACACTTTAGTTCGAACTTAGAACTAGACTTGAGACTGCCATGCTTTAGCTCGAACTTAGAACTAGACTTGAGACTGACATACTTTAGTTTGAACTTAGAACTAGACTTAAGACTTTAGTTGCAACTCAACATTACACTTTAGTTCTAGACTCAAGACTTTAGTTGCAACTCAACATTACACTTTAGTTCTAACATAGAACTAGACTCAATACTTTAGTTGCAACTCAACATTACACCTTAGTTCTAACATAGAACTAGACTGAAGACTTTAGTTACAACTCTTGACAAGGAAATTCGAAAATCTCTTCATGGTGGATAATGTTTACACATCCCAACGCACCAGATCAATACAATTACATTATTCGCAATATTAGGAATATAGTTTGTTTCTAGCTCATAGAAATTTTACATTCAACCTAACTTTTTCTAGATACCTTGACTTTTTCTCATGGCTCACAAGGTTTGAATAGGCTCATAGAGGTTGTATGTTCCCCCTGACTTTTGCACTAGTCTGTCTATGCTCACAGAGGTTGTACGTTCCCCCTGAATTTTGCACTAGACTGTCTATGCTCACAGATGTTGTACGTTCCCCCATGACTTTTGCATTAAACTCACATAGCATCTTGTTCGTCCTGACTTTTGTTTTGACTCACATAGGTTGTCCGTTCCCCCTGTATTTTTTCAATACCTCACAAGACTGGTTGATTCTCCAAATCTCCCTGGTTCCCTGGCTAGCCTCAGGGTGGCCCATATGGCCTCTCATGTGAGAGTGACTATCGATGCTGCCAACTTTAACACACTATGTCTAGGGTCTAGACTCCTTCCCACTTACAGTTAAGTATAGAAGTGACCCAACTGTATAAGATAAACTCCTATGTTAGCTAAATTTCGATGGTAAACCACAACAAATTCTCCATTAATTAGGTAGTGTTTTGTTTCCCAATAGTAAATTTCCACGTGACCTTCCCTCCTTCCATCTCTGAGAATAAGTATCACTAGAAAATTCACAAATCTTCTCACATGCACATTTTATAATACACAAGTATTATGAGAAGGAATCATGACAATCTGCCATTTTTAACATAAGCACTATGGAAATTTAAAATCCGTTGACCTCCTCATGAAGCTCACCTCTTGCTACCTTGCAAGTTGTCATTTCCTTTCATGCAATGATGATACATTCTTCACTCCTATGAATAATTAGATTGGTTACTTTAGGTGGTTCTAACCAAGCCCTATCATATACTTACATATTGTCCTTTACCATTTATTAATACTACGGATTTTCACATTTGTTTATCTTGTAATTTTGAAAAATAAATCTACTTTGTTTACCCATACAATTTCATATTGTCCATATTCTAAATAATTATAACAATTTTAAAGTAATCATATTTGTCATCTTTATCTCCTTATCCCACTATATCACTATATGTTTCTCTTACACATCACTTTATCATCATTGTCTTTGTCATATCATTGCGTATTAACTACCATATATTACTATTAACTAATACCTCTCACCTTCTTGTTATTTAGTTGTAATATATCTTTACAAATATATAGACTTACTAATAATATTAAATAAATTAAATATACTTATGAATGAATAAAATAGATTCTTAAACTTAAACTAATATGTGTTTTCTTTTTTAAACAAAAACACATCACATTCCAATGATATGTAATGGAAAATAAAATAAAAGAAGAATAAATAAATTTAAAAAATACAAACAAATCTTATCTAAAAAATTATCATTTTAATAACTAATGATAATAATAATTTACTTTTAATTCTATCACGATCCTCTAAGCAAACACCCAAGTTTGGAATTTTGTTGTTTGTGATAATAATAACTTACTTTTAATTCCATCATAATCTTTTAAGCCAACATTCAAATTTGGAATTTCGTTGTTTGTGTTGATTTCATTATTACACCGAAAGGCCTACACCTATTGACAATGGGCAGATTTAATAAGAGTTTAGTGCTTAATAAGTTTTCTATGGACATGATTAAATATAACTAGAATATTCTTAGTAGTCACACAAAATAAATGGCTGTGATTTCAATCATTAACTTCCTAGCTATTATAAAGACATCCGTTTATGTGCTTACATTTTTACATTTACCTAATCATATTTAAAAATTACTTTGATAGCTAACTGATTGCCAAGTAAGTGATTAATAGAAATTAAAATATTAACACCAGATAAATGAAGCACAACCGTTTATTTATTAATTAATAATAAAATTTAATAAATTATTTACCAACCGATACCTTTCGGCATTCTCCAGGTACTGTATTAGCGGCTGTGCTAGTATAAGTTTGATATGTTATTCAAGGTCTACAAGCATGGGTAATAAATTTATAGTTACAAGCATGGGTAATAACTTTATAGTTTGAACAAGTTTTTTTAAGCAATAATCAACAAAAGAGAAATTATTACAACTTCAAAGTATAAGTTGAAAACTTAATTATATATTAACTTTTCATCATATAAAATTGAGTTAACACTATTGTGTGTATATAAAATCATTTATGGTTTATAACTTTGTTTCAAACATGGTAATTAAAGAAATTACCATCCTTTCAATGCAAAAGGGGCATTACGGTGTTTCCAATAAAATGATGCATAGATTTTTAATAACCATCATACAAATTAAAAACTTATTTAATATCAATATTTTTTGTTCATAAATTAATTAATTAATAATAATAATTTAAAGTTTAGATTTATTTGAGTAGTATTATAAATACCATCTTTATCATCATTATTATTAATGTTTACTATTAATAAATAATATTTAAATGAAAAAATACTTACTCTTATTTTATTGTTTCATTCACAATAAGATATTTAAACAAAATGTATTTTCACATTATCTAATACATAACCAACGTCACATACTAAAACAAAATATATCTTCACATTATCTAATACATAGCTTAGATGAACTTCAAGCTTCCCTCATCAATCATGAATATAGATTGAATAGGTCAAATATGTCATTAAAGAATGTTTTTTCAGCGCAGTCATATATAAGCCATGGAAGAGGAAGGGGGAGAGATAACTCTAGAGGCAAAGGAAGAAGTTATGATAGAAGTGGATGAAGTAGCAATCCTGAAAACACTAGTAGAAGAGATCAAAATTCAAGTACTATCCAATCAACTTTTCAAAGAACTAACAAATCAAAGATTCAATGTCATTACTGTAAGAAGTATGGAAATTATGCATATGAGTGCAGAAAGAGATAGTATAATCAAAACAAGCAAAGTCAAAATCAATCACACAACACAAATAACCAAACTCGACTTATGTTATGGCG
Source organism: Picea mariana (assembly GCA_032191745.1). Lineage (NCBI taxonomy): Eukaryota > Viridiplantae > Streptophyta > Pinopsida > Pinales > Pinaceae > Picea > Picea mariana. The sequence continues at coordinate 852,885 of JASDQU010101358.1, read as the reverse complement.
CGCATTGTAGTTGTTCCTAGCACGGAAGAAATGCCTAATATAGTGTCACCAGTTGAATGCAATGTTGCTCAAGCAAGTCCATGTGACATATGGTATTTAGATTCAAGCTGCAGTAACCACATGATAGGAAACATAGAATTGTTTTCTAGTTTGGATGAGTCAGTCCAGACAAAGGTTACACTTATAACAGATATCCAAGTCACTGTCTTAGGCAAAGGCAGTATAAAATTTTTAACTAGACAAGGAGAAGAGAGAGTTATGTTTGATGTATATTATGTTTTTGGTCTAAAGCATAATCTAATGAGTAGAGGACAACTATTACAAAAAGGATATAGAATCTATATGGAAGATAATCACTGTGTGATTATGGATAAATGTCTAAGTAATTTACTTATTGAAAAAATTCAAATGACAAGTAACAAAATGTTCCCATTGATGTTAAAGCCAGTAAAGATGAAGAACACAACGCAAATTGCTGACAAAAGAAAAGGTGTGCAGTTAGACAGTGCATTTACAACAGAAAGTGTGCGTAGTACTAATGAAGAAAACATTGCGCACGGTATCAAGAAAGGAGAAAATGGCACAAAAATGAAAGAAGCATTCCAATCTGAAACACAGGATGACTCCTGGCTATGGAATTTCAAATTTGGAAATTTGAACTTTGGAGGTCTAAAGATGATACACACAAAAGATATGGTAAAAGGCTTACCATTAATTGAAAAACCAGAAAGGATATGTGAAGGTTGCATATTTGGCAAGCAACACAGAGAATCATTTCCAGTTAGAAAGTCTTTCAAAGAAAAAGATCCACTAGAAATAATACATTCATACATATGTGGACCAATGCAAACTTCGTCTATAGGAGGAAGTAGTTATTTTCTAACATTCATTGATGATTTCTTAAGAAAGACGTGGATTTATTTCCTAAAGCATAAATCTGACGCATTGGGTTGTTTTCAGCAGTTTAAATCACTTGTGGAGAAATAGAGTGGTTATTACATCAAGTGTCTAAGAATAGATAGAGGAGGAGAATACATGTCAAGAGAATTTCAGAACATTTGTAAAGTTCATGGCATCTACAAGTAATTTATCGTGCGATACACACAACAACACAATGGTGTCATAGAGAGAAAGAACAGAACCATCATGGAAATGTCGCGCAATATGTTGTCAGAAAAACATTTGTCAAATGAGTATTGGGCTAAGGCAATAGAAACTACAGTAAACATCTTGAACAAATGTCTGACAAAGAGTATGAAGAACATAATTCCTCAGGGAGGATGGACAAGATCAAAGCATAATGTGGCACACTTAAGAGTTTTTGGTTGCATCACATACACACATCTTCCAGATGAACTGAGAAGGAAGATGGACAACAAAGGACGTAAATGTATATTTGTTGGGTATTCTGAAGAGACAAAAGGATACAAGCTATATGACCATGTCACAAGAAAAGTCATAATTAGCCGTGATGTTCAATTCATAGAGAATGAAGCATGGGATGGAACCATAGAGAAGACAGTGAAAATAATTGACGCAATGGAGCATGATGATACATAGGATGAAGTGGTGCAAACACCATACACAAGACAATGTGTAGTTCCATCTACACCTGGCACTATAACTCAAATTACCGCTCAAAGCACTTCAGTAAGAACAACAAGTGCATAGTGAGCAACCAAACATGGAAATTGGTAGATGTACCTAATGATAAGGATGTCATAAGGGTCAAGTGGATTTATAAAACCAAGTAAGATGCAGAAGGAAAATTACATAAGTAGAAGGAAAGATTAGTTGCGAGAGGCTTTACACAAAAACCTGGAATTGATTTCAATGAAACATTTGCACCAGTTGCGCACATGGACACAATCAGAACAATGTTAGCAATTGTGGCGCAATAGAAATGGCTAGTTCATCAGATGGAATGGATACCTAGATTCGCATAGATTCCTATATCACACAAAATGGATTTTAGAGAAGTCAAAATGAGCCAGCACTGTACATCAAATCAAATCAGTAAGGTAATGTGTTAATCATTTGTTTATATGTAGATGATTTGATATTTACAGGTAATTTTGGCATAGAAGATTTCAATTCAGTCATGAAGGATGAATTTGAAATGAATGATTTGGGGATTATGAGATATTTTCTGGGAATAGAAGTGTACGAATCCAAAACTAGTATATTTATCTCATAGTCCAAGTATGTGCATGAAATATTGAAGAGATTGATTATGTTAAATTCAAAAGAAACACCAAAACCTGTCATAACAGGATTGAAGTTAAGAAAGGAAGATAAAGGGTCCAAAGTGGATCCAACATTATTTAAAAGACTTATAGGCAGTCTTATGTATCTAACAATGAMAAGACCTGATATTATGTATGGAGTGAGCCTAATATCAAGGTTAATGAAAACTCCAAAATAATCACATTGGAAAGAAGGAAAAAGAATCCTAAGATATGTGAATGGAACAAAAGATTTTGGCATAAAGTATTCCACTTCAGAAGATTTCAAATTCATTGGATACACTGACATTGATTGTGGAGGTTGTATTGATGATAGGAAAAGTACCTCTGGGTACACATTTTATTTTGGAATAGGTATGGTATCATGGGAATCAAGGAAGCAACTCATAGTGACACTTTCTTCAACAAAAGAAAAGTACGTCGTAGCCACAAGCGCAATTTTTCAAGCAGTATGGATGAGAAGGATGTTAAAACATTTGTTGCAAGAACAATAGGAACCAACTACAATTTTCTTTGACAACAATTCAACCATCATGTTATCAAAGAATCATGTTTTGCAAGAAAACCAAGCACATTGATACTCGGTATCATTTCATCAGAGAATTGATGAATAATAAAGAGATCTGCTTAGAATTTTGCAGGTCAAAAGAATAAATTGCAGACATTTTTACAAAGGCTTTAGAAAGAGATGCATTTCAACATTTGTGCAGCAGTTTGGGAATCTGCGCAGTAACAAATGAGTGACAGTAAAATGAAAACTCAAATTTTGATATCATTTGTAATCCTGCCAACTTATAATTAAGGGGGAGTGTTGGAAATTGTAATTACAAGTCAACGAGATATTACGTCTCCATCGATTTGTTTGTCAGTCAAAATCTGTCAGAAGCCGAAATGTCAATATGATAGTGCAAATTTTCACATTTACTCAAATGTTAGTTGGAAAACAAGAGATCTATAAATGGAGCCAAATTCTATCTTCTCGAATTAAGTTAAGTGGTTGAAGAGTCAGTTGTAGTTATGGTAGTGTTTAATGTTGAGTCGGTTTTAGCTTTTGTAGGAAGCCACAGTTGGAGTCTATATCATTCAGAGTCGTTTCATTTAGACAGAACACACAGAGGGAGGTATGCATAATAGATACTGAGAAGAAGTATAGAGGTAGAGATAACCAACAACAGCTAAAGAATTGACAAGAAGGAGTATTAGAGCAGAAGCTCATCTTGTCATTATATTCTATAAACTGAGCGCACCGTGTCGAAGTTCATTAATATCAAGCATTTTGTGTTATGACAAGTTTATGTTTTATTTATGAGTTTATGTGCTAAGCATAGCACTATTTTATTCCACATTTGTAAATCCTTTTATTAAGTGTGTGCATTCACAACACATAGCGAACTGAGTAGTCTGTGCACTGCACAGTGGTCTTGATAACTCTGTAGAATAACCTGTTTGGTGCAAAGTATTCTTATCTGCGTCGCACAGAGTAGACTACGCACTCCCCCATCCTCCCTTCAATTTTTCTATGTACAAGACTAGATGAATGAATGGTAGGAAAAAATTTCATAGTGAAAATGGAAGAATATGAAATCAAAACACTGTGTTATTGGTGCTCCACATTAATATTCTATGTTCTTTGTTTTTTTTTTTTTTACTTATAAGTTCATTTTGGATGTGAAAAATAAAGATTTCAAGCAAACCTACTACTTGTTTTTCTTTATAAATGCATATGTGCAATTAAATACTTTTTTACTCATTATCATCTTCTAATCTCATTACCTACACATGCATATCATTGTATAATAATACATTTATTATTTTGATCTTTGTTCGAACCTACCAAGCCCAAGATTCGATAAAGGGGTTTAAGATAAGGCTTGGCCATTTTTTTGTACATGGGTACAACCCTTTCCATGGCTTCCCTATCCTCCCTAATGATGACCACTAATGGCCTTTAAACAACTCAAAATTTTGTCTCCATTGAAGTGCCCTTATGGTTGTTAATAACACACCTTTAAGGGATTCGGAGGACCACTCTAAGGGTTCTAAAAACCACCTTGAGAGGCTTCACAAAACGACATGGTTCATATATGTTTTAATATTCATATATGTTTTAATGTGATCACTTACTATTTATTTAGAATATTTCACATAAACATGGTGGCGCCTTTTTTTTTCCTTAGCATCCGAGCCTAAGCTCTAATACCAATTGTAGCACCTTTCCACGGGGTACTATGAAATAATATTTTCTAAGTTAAACATATGCATTGAGTATAAACAAAATTTAACAAAATTTTCTTCTTTCATACATGGAATAACCTACAATATATTCCAGTGCTAAATATTTCAAATTTGAATCCAAATATACAAATCTAAATAAGAAGATGAAATAAATAAGAAGGTAACTTTACGATTAAAATATTTAAATAAAAACATAAAAAAATATACCAAGTGAAATACCTCCTCCCTAGTTTGTTGAATATGACCATTTGAAATTTAGTCCTACCAGTAGTAGGAAGGTTCTTCCAAGAATCCATTTTTCTTTCACTTGCCCAAAGGGAAACAACGGAATCCTAGCCAGCTTCCTAGCTCCAGGAAACCTTTCGGTTTCTTGGCCCTCCATGCCCATGACTCCAAGAAAAACAAAGCACATAAGCTATAAGAAGACTCACAAGAATTATATCTTCCAATAATTATCCAAATTATCCACAACTCCAACCTCTCAACATGCTCCCCTTTCTTCCACATGCATTACCTCTTCCTCTCCCTATTCATCAAGTTTCCATACCCCATGCCCCAAGTCTCCTCAACCACCCTAATTATTAGCCATCAACCTCTCTTATCTAGATTTTGGGGGAAAGTTAAAATAAAACTAAAATATAAATTAATTACATAAAATAACAATAAATAAAATGCAAAGTCTTTCTTCTCATGCTAGCTTATAAATGCAACTTGACAATTTATACCAAATGTACATGACAACCCACCATACGCATTTAGTATATCATACCAACCATCAATCAAAGTCAAAGAAGATATTTAATGCTACTAGATATTTTGTATAAAATATAATTTACATAGTCATTAAACCATTCAATTAAATAATTAATAATCTAGTTAATGATTAATGCATTAATTAATTATACTCGTGTACATGTGTAGGGTATGTGTACATAGCTAGCAAACACAAAGTATACACATGTTCTAATGATAAACAAACAATGCCTCTAGTGCATAGTTCATATATGATCAAAGTAAGACATGCACAACACCAAATGCATCGTTTAGTAATTATAACTAATCAAAACTACAATAATTCATCAAGAATTGATCATCACACTTAGAATATCAAAAAGGAAATCATAATGAGTGTTTTGGAACCAAGTGAGAAATTCAAGATGGAACGACTAATCCCATAACAATTTTCTCAACTAACATCAAATCATCCTTCCTTCCTAACATATTTCCATCTTCCATCATATTTCCTTTGTTGGACTAAGCTAGAGCTTCAACTATATTTACCTAACTCCAGATAGAACTCGTAAGTGGAAGTGTCATACATATCGACCAAACTTCCCCTAGTCGCCATCACATGTCTAGGGGAGCGTGACTTCACACAACCCTCCCACGACTCCAGGTTTCAGAGGATAAACGGTGGGAAATACCTCCACCCCTCCTCATAGAACTAGG
>JASDQU010101358.1:762015-839822 GCA_032191745.1 Picea mariana | reverse complement strand
ATGTAGTTGTATGGTAGGAAGTGATGTACCACCATTCAACAAGGGGTAACCATTGAGCCCACTGATTTTTCTTCTCAGAGGAAAAACACCTCATATATGTTTCCAAACACTTGTTGACAACTTCCGTTTGACCATCAGTCTAGGGATGATAAGTTGTGCTCAGATGCAATTGTGTGCCCTGTAGCTTGAATAGTTCTTACCAAAAATTGGTTGTGAAAGTTGGGTCATGATCTGAAACAATAGAGTGCGACATGCCATGAAGCTTGAAGACCTGGTCCATGAAAATTTGAGCCACCGTGGATGAAGTAAATGGGTGTTGAAGAGCGCAGAAATGAGCATACTTGGAAAGGAAATCCACAACCACCATTATGACTGATTTATTTCCCGATTTGGATAACCTGGTAATAAATTCCATAGATATATCCTTCCAAATAGCAGGTGGAATCGGAAGCAGTTGTAGTATACCCGAAGATTTGACTGTTTCTTCCTTGTTGCATTGACACACATCACATTCAGTGACAAAATTACAGATGTCCTATTTCATACCATCCCAGAAAAAAGAATGTTTGACCCTGTCATAGGTTTTGGTGAACCCGAAGTGCCCCGCTGTGGGTTTAGCATGAAGCTTAGAAAGTACCTTGGATTTAAGCTTTGACTGTTTACTTAAATACAAAAGGCCTTTGTATCGAAGCTCATCGTGGAGCCAAGAGTACCCTAGGGGAGATAGAGCATTGGTCTGCAATTGTTGGATCAAATGAGAACTTTTGGGATCTTGTAGCCATTCCTGGCGAACAGCTTGGAGCCAATCTGGTACAATGAAGGAAAGAGAAAAAAGGGATCCTTCTTCTTCATATTTTTGGAATAGTGCATCCTCCACCACATTGTCTTTGCCTTTCTTGTAAATGATCTCATAATCATATCCAAAGAGTTTAGTCACCCACTTTTGTTTCTCTGGGGAGGAAATGAGTTGTTTCAGATTGTACTTGAGGCTTTGATGGTATGTCTTAACTTGGAAACGTTGCCCCAAGAGATAAGGGTGCCACAGATCAACGACATGCAGAATAGCCAACATTTCCTTTTCATAGATGGGTTTGCCCAAATTCCTTTCAGATAGTTTCTTGCTGGTGAAGGCCAAAGGTCGACCATCTTGCATAAGGACAACACCGATTCCTTTCCCTGAGGCATCACATTCCAACACAAAGGTCTTTGTGAAATTAGGAAGGGGAAAAATCGGAGTGGTTCACATGGCCATCTTCAAGATTTGGAAAGCTTGAGCCATGACTGGAGTCCAAGTGAAAGAGGTCTTTTTGAGGAGAGAAGCGAGAGGTGCTGCAATATTTCCATAATTCTTAACAAACTTGCGATAATACCCTATTAAGCCCAGAAATACATGAAATATTTTGAGAGTCTTCGGGTGTAGCTAGTCTTGCATAGCTTCAATATTTTTTGGATCCACCTTCATGCCATCCTTGCCAACCAGATGACCCAAGTATTCTACTTCTGAGGAACCAAAATCACATTTAGACTGTTTCAGGAAAAGTTGGTGTTGAGAGAGTAGATGGAAAACTTGATCCACATGAGTAAGATGGTCTATCCAGGTTTTTCTATAGATGAGGATATCATCAAAGAAAACTAAGGCAAAATGACAGAGAAAAGGACGAAAGACATGATTCATGAAGCTTTGGAAGGTGAAGGGGGCATTACACAAGCCAAAGGGCATGACCAAAAGCTAACAGTGGCCCTCATGAGTTTGAAAGGCCATCTTGGGAATGCCTACCTCTTTTATATGTATCTGGTGATAGCCTAAGTGAAGATCAAGTTTAGTAAAGAATTGGGTGCCACTCAATTCATCTAGGAGGTCAGCAATGACAAGAATGGGAAATTTGTATTTAATGGTCAGCTTGTTGAGGGCACAAAAGTCAAGACACATTCTCCAACAACCTTTTTTCTTCAGGACCATGACTATAGGAGAAGACTAAGGTCTCATACTAGGGCGGATAATGCCTGTAGTAAGGAGTTCCTAGACCATTTTCTCAATTTCATTTTTTTGTGAAAAGGGGTGGTGATACAGACATATATTGGGAGGAAGGCTTCCGGGTACAAGGGGAATGGAATGATCATGAACACCGCGGGAAGGAGAGATTCCTTGGGGAGTGGAAAATACCATTTGATGTTTATAAAGGAGGGCTTGGAGGTCTTGTGGCACCGGGGGTGTCTCTGTTGCTTGTATGGCATGGAGTTGGGCAATGACACCAGAATGACCTTTTTTGAGCAGCTTTTCCATGCGATGGGAACTAATGACCTCAGGTGAACCAACACTGATGCCTTGGAATTTATATTGGCGGCCTTCCTACTCGAATTTCATGGTTAATTCCTTAAAATCCATGAGAATGGGACCCAAAGTCCTTAGCCAGTCTTCACCCAACACAATGTCACAATTGCCCATGTCGATAGAAAACATATGGGATTTTAGGTGGTAGACACAGATTTCAAGACATACATTTTCATAGTGCCCTCGACATTTCATGGAACCACCATTGGCAATCATGATTTGGAAATTGTTGATGGCATGGATGTAGCAATGAGTTTCTTGGGCAATGTAGTGATGAATAAAATTATGGGTGCTTCCACTATCAACCAAAATGATGACCTTCCGATGCTTGATGTAACCGATTAACTTGAGGGTTTTGGGGGCGGAGAAGCTAGTGAGAGCATTGAGGGAAATGATTGGTTCCACTTCGGGAGGGTCTAAGGGAGGGGTTATGTTAGTGGTTTCAGGTGACTTAGGCACAAGGGGATTTTCAACATCCTCTTCTGAAATATGCTCAGAGATGGCCATAAAAAGATTTTGTTCCTTAGACTTGTGGCCCGGGAAATATTTGTGATCACAATTATAACAAAGGCCTTTGAGTTGGAGTTCAACCATTTCAGCCCTTGTCAATTTTTGGAACTTTAATGGGGTGGAGGGAGTAGTGGGATTTATGGGCTTAGGGCGAGGGATAAAAGAGGGTTTACGGTTTTGAGAGGATACAACCTGTTGTGCTTCTTTATCTTTTTTAGTAGCCTCCACCCAACTCAAAGGTCGAGCCATGAGGACATGGGCCCAGATATCATCCTTGAGGCCACTGATAAAACACTCTCGAAAGAAAGCATCAGTCATGCCCTCTGTTCGAAAAGCCAGGCGCTCAAAGGCAACTATGAAGTATTCTACTATTCCTGATTGTTTCATCTTTTTCAAACATCCCAAATGGTTGGTGTCAGTGTCAAAGTGTTCATAAAGCTCAGTGACAAATTGGGTCCAAGAAATATACCCTTGACTGGAATTTTTTCTCCATTGCCACCATTGCCAACGTTCTTGATCTAGATGGAGAACACCATACCAAAGTTTGTCCAAGTCATCTGTAATGCCATATAAAGAGAAATATTGTTCCATTTGGGTGACCCAACCAGTGGGGTCTGAGCCATTAAATTTTGTCACATCCACCTACGGAAGGTGTAGGTTACATTGAAAGTGATGGGGCTGAAAGGTATGGGAATGGGAGGAATGTTCACCTTCAGTCTTTGGAGGTGCATCAAAGAAAGGGTCATATGTAGGGATCTTCAATTTGGTGCAGAGTGATGAAAAGATAGATTCAATATGGGTGGTTAGTTATTGTTTGACTTCCTCCATTGAGGACTAGATGGTTTTATTTATGGTTGTATTGATGGATGTATCGATGGAGGCAACAGTAACACTGAGTTGTTTCACTTCTTTTTGGGTATCGAGGAAACCAGATTGCAAGGTGTTGAAGCGAGCTTCTAGGTCTTGGCTACGGGTATGGGCCATGAGGATGGGTGAACTGGAAAGGGGCGGGCGAGGTAAAAAATTTTGCTGAAAAATGATATGGATGAATGTGATAAGGGCAAAGAGATGAATCCAATGGAATAGGTATCAAATAATGGTGAAAAAAATTCAAGACTTTTTTTTTATTTTTTTTACACTTGTGGAGTTAGACTCCGGTCTAAAGAATACTGCAACGATGAAATCCCCAAATGATTAACTAGAAAGAAATGTGTATTTACTTGGCAACCTGAACATAGTTGCGTGGAAATAGATATTGTTTGTTTTAATTTGTTTATGTTTTTGGCCCCCAAGGGTTAGGTATTCAAGGGTTCTATAGACAAAGGTTTTCCCTGCATTATAGCTATCTGATATACATGCGGGGTCCAACAGTAGTACTTGGTCCAATATCTCAGGTCACTAACTAAGGAGGATAGACCATACCCTTAGCTGTACTACCCTACTACCCAGGTACTAGAGAGTATCTTCCCGAGTGTTGTTCTCGGTGGCACTATAGCATCCAGGTGACTGATCAGTTTATCTAAAGAGGGATTTAGGAAATATAGATCGATCGGTACACAGGTGTTTTCTGATGCGCTACCACTCGAAGGGGTACCAACAGGGGTTACAAGGGTGGCCAATAGATGTGCGCTTAAGAACCACTTGTATTTCCTGCGTGTATGAATCCCTCAACTGCAGGTTTATGCACATAATGATAGATCTCTATGGCTTAAAGACATCGGAATACATCTCTACCCTGAAAAAAAAATTCCCACAATTTCTGCCAAGGAAAGTGCTCTGATACAACTTGTAATACACTAGATATAAAAAGTATGCATAAAAGAAATAAAATGCTAGAAATGGCAGAATAACAGTAATATAACCAACATAATCTCCACAATAACACATAAATGATATAAGAACAACAACAAAAATAACACTTTGATTCAAAAAGCAATGTTCATGGGCCTCTTTGAGGGGGAAACCTCCAATCAAGCAACACCCTGTTACAATATTCTCCAAGCTAGGGTTTTCATACCCTCGACCCTTATTTATACTAAATATGTCTATCAAGAGAAGCATCTAGAGGAAGATCCTTGTAGAAGTGAAAGCCTCTATTAGGTCTTCTTACATCCACCTTATTCTATTTTATTGAAAGGCCTTATTAATATTGACCTTTATTACATCCAAATATATTTCTCTACCTATGTGTGGGTTAGGACCCTAACAGGGACAAAGTCATTGCAAATGAAAAGGTGCATAGGTACGAGATTGCGAGATGATCACTATTATTAATAGTCCACATAAGGATTGAAAATAGAATTAAAAAACATGGCAACTATTTGGATCATACATTGGTGCAAAGTGTCGATGTCTAGAAGATATAGCCACGCAAAATGCAAAGATATGGGCATATAAAGGGGCTCCGCACAACATGAAAATGGATAAATAAAGAGGATATTGACTAGGAAATTTTAAAAGGATATTGGATTGAAAAAATAATTTGATACAATATTTGCATTCCTAGTTTTGTATTGGAGTAATGGGTACATAAGCTATTATGAAAAAAATCTTCCTTTCTTTGGAAAGTCTCCAAATTATATGCGTTTTTACTTTGAAATTTTTCATGTTGCACGTAGGATTTTAATATGACCATATATTTGCAGTGCACAGAACCGTATCTTCAACACTAGTGTAGTATGCATAGATGCCTCAAGCATGGGGGTGTATTTCCATCTTCTATGAACATAATCCATAATTAGTGCATCAATAAATATTCATATGCACGCCTATGTACTTCTAAATTCCATTCAACTATATCTTCAACGCTCCTCCATTTTTTCATATGTGTATCCCCATAAAATACAACACTTATTCTATTTTCAAGAACTATGTGGAGAATTCAAACAACTCACCACAATGCATTTCCGTAGCCCCACACTTTCGAATTTGTAATACTTCAGATAGTTTCAAAATGACATATATTTTCAATCCAGTCAACACAATGGAACTTGAATTTTAATTGATTACATGTATATGTAAATTTAGGATTCATTGTAATGAAGACAAAGAAACATTATTATAGTTCTAGTTGTTTTTAGTTTGATTCAACTTGTCATTGCATACAAGTTACTGGAGTCATGAATAGCGATATAAATTGTCTATTTTTAAATCTTGGGATGGGCATTGTGTGAAATGTTTTCTTTGCAAAGACATGAAACAAATGACTTGGAAAAGAAATCAACTATGGCAATTATCTTAGTACCATGTCAAGCATTTAATGTGCATTGGAACAATAGAAGAGAATGATTGGCTTAAATCCATGGCCAAATGAATGTCAAAACAAAAATATTGTGTTGAAAAATAATTGGGGAAAATCATATGTATATATGCCAAACAAATAAATTTTCCTTCGCAACCTTCTGCATCTAGCCCTACATAATACACTCCAGAAAAACAAAAATATATGACTTTATGTAGCGATAAAACATCCTTATTTTTATTGAAGTTTGTTTTCATTTTGTTCTATATATGCCAATCAGAATATTATTATTAGTATTTATTTATGAGACATTTATCATAGATACTGTACAAATAGAAAAAATATCCACTTAGGGAAACTTGCTTAAACTAATAAAAAGTACATCGGTCATTCCATGCTAGACCACAAGTAGATGAAATGAGAACATATATAGTTGTTATTTGTTTTCCAATGATAGTGTGGAATTGTTTCTAGTAGTAGTTTCTCACATTTTTGGTAGATGCATCTGGAATTTGCAAAAAACACAAAATTTGTTAAAGATATCAAGGATGGCGTTCAAATTCTATGTCAACCATAATTTCAGAAGCATTAAATAGAAAACCTTGTTCCAATTGCAATCTAGCTCTGTTAGGATATTTAGACACTTAGGAGTTAGTAAGATCTACTTGGTCTATTGTGTCGTTAGGTAAAAGTGTTTTTTCTAGTGTGTTTCTTTAGTATGCATTAGTATGCATTTGTAGTTAGGAAATTCGACAGTCACGATATGTTTCTGACATAGAGTGATCTAACGGTCCATACTATCCGCGATCTTAATGGCTATTGATCTGTGGCTTAATCCCTGATTGGTCCATGATCTCTATTTAAAGAGCATGGAGGGTCATTTGTCGATGATCGATTGTAAGAAACTCTCTTGTAAAATATCTATGCAATCTTTTTCTTTGCATTAATAAACTGCTCCAAGTGGCTGCGTTGGCTGAGGCCATGGATGTTTCCCCATAGGGTTTTTACCACGTGAAAACATCGATGTGTTGATATTTTATCTGGTTATGTGAGTGGTTATTGAAGGTGTTTTTCCTCTGTTGGAATAATTGTTTTGTCGAACATGGTATCAGAACCTATTTGAAGACATGCTCCTGTTGAAGATCGAGATCATGAAGCTGAGTTTCTTCATCTCCACTTTATGTCCTTTCCGTACATTTATAGGCTGAGAGGACTGTTTTATTGAGTCTGGAGCACTAATTTAAGTTAGGAACACTTTTCATTTCACTCGAAAAGGTTTCTGTTTTCCCAAGATACAGCCATTACAGTTAGATCTAGAGGTATAAAGCTTGAATACACTTTTTTTTTAATTTTTTGAAGAGTAGTATTTTGGTTTTATTTATTTATGGATTTCTACTCTTTTAGATCTGTGTATTCTCTTTTCCTCGTGCCCTGTGTGATCTCAGAAAATTAAAAAAAAATAGGAAAAGGTGCATCTTCCGGGTAAGCTAACCAAGAACTAACCCTTGTTGTCATCGAGAAGTGAAAGTTGTTTCTTGTGTGAAATGAGCTTTTTTTAGAACGCTCTCCAAGGCCATCTTCCACAACAACAACAACACCCGCAATCCTCCTTCTAAACATTATAATATGTTTTTCTAGATCATTTGGTTAAAAGTTGCCTTATTAAGTAAGAGGTCTTGAGTTCAAGTCTCTATTTTGTTACCTTTTTTGAAAAAGTTCATGCTAAAATTGGAAAGTGAATTTCACTTCAAGTATAAAAGTGAATCACTATAAGTAGCTTTAATATATTATTATAGAGTTATTTATTTTGCATGCAACTTTTCTGCTATAAAATAACTTCATTGTAAAATTGATCCCCACTTCTCTTTATAAAAGTGGGTCACTTCATAAAACAACTTACACAATCAGATGGTCATTTGGTTACCGATTGTGAATTTTTTTAAAATGGCATAACTCTAACATCGGAAGTCCATTTTCAGTGCAGTTTTTTTTTAAACCGGATAAATTTTCGAGCTCTTTCCATCCAGATCATCAGTTTTAGTTTTTAAATCCACATTATATACATATTTAATATGGATTCTACAAGTATTGTCTTGCTTACCAACAAAAACTACTTCCAATGGAAATCTCATATGGAATATTTATTAAGAAGTAAAGGCTTGTATCGGATTACCTTGGGAAAGGAAAATGAACCCACTGATGTTGATAAGCAAGCCAAGTGGGATAATATGAATGATGAAGCACGTGGACTAATCAGAATTTCCACCTCTCGTGATTTAAGGTACCACCTTCAAGATATTGATGACCCCAAAGAAGCTTGGAACACGATTGAATCTGTGTTTGGTAAACTCAATATTATTCGAGCACAACAGTTCGAAAATCAAATACTGACCTCAAGTCCAAATGATTTTTCTTGCCTTGGAGACTATCTATCTAGGTTTAAAACACTCATAATTTTATGTGAAGAATGTAAGATAAATATGGAGGAAGAGCATTGCATCTATCTTATTCTTTCTAAGTTAGGTAGTGCATATTTTGTGTTTGTATATACCTTTTATGCCATGAGAGAGGCTCTAGGGGAAGAAGCTTATGAAAAACCCACTCTTGAACCATTTTTTGCTTCTTTGATTCGAGAGGAATATAAGCTTGTACAATTTGGAGTGATCAACACTACAGGTCCCTCCAACAAAGCCTTAGTTACCTAGAAGAAACATAAATCCAAGTATCCCAAGAAGCAACATCCTCGCTACAACAACAAACAACATAAGGGTCCCAAACCTACTCAGACAACTCCAGCTCCTACTGGTAACAAAGGAGCAAAATATAAAATTAAGAATACTAATAGAAATTGCAACTTTTGTGATAAAGATGGTCATGATGAGTCCAAATGTTTCCAGAAGATGGCAACTTTAGAAGCAACAATGAAGAAGCACAACATCAATATTGATTCTACTTCTTCTTCTCATGGACATGCACTTTCTTCTTTTCGTTTCTCTTTCAATTCAAATTCTACTACTACTTCTTCTTTTGATGAGTGGCTTATTGATTCAAGAACATCTTATCATATGGCTAAGGATAAAGCCATATTTTCTGCTCTAAATGAATGTAACACAAAGAAAATATTTGTTGGTGATGATAGATCTCTTAGTGTTGTAGGATATAGAATAGTTCATATAGATAATGGTCATTTCAATGATGTATTATGTGTTCCAAGTCTTTCTTGTAACCTTCTATCAGTATATCAAATCACTCATTCAGGTGAAGGTAAAACCATCAAGTTTTCACCTCACCAAGTTGTAATCAAGGATCTAAAAGATCCTAAGCATGTTGTTGCAACTTGAATTGTTGATGATATTACCAGGTTGTATAAGTTTGACAACTTTGGGTCATCAAATTTTTCATCAGTTTTTGTTTCTCATAGCAATGACTTGAGAAAAATTTGGCATGAGTGGTTTGGTCATCTAAAATATCGCTCATTGCAACAACTATGTAATCAACATATGGTGACTAGTCTTCCTCTTGTTTCATGCAGAGATGGTGTTTGTGCCGGTTGTGTTCTCGACAAAAATCATCGGGACAATTTTGACAAACGTGCCTCTTGGCACACCACGGGTCCTTTGTAGCTTGTTCACAGTGATTTGTGTGGTCCACTTTCTTCTCCTTATTTTTCTGGGTGCAAGTATTTCTTAACTTTCATTGATGACTTTTCCATACGTACTTGGGTTTACTTCTTAAAACTTAAGAGTGAAGTTTTTGAGAAGTTTTTGGCCTACAAGGCCCTTGTAGAAAAGCAATCTAGACATCAAATTCAAAGGTTAAGAATAAATAATGGAGGCAAATATGTAAACAATAATCTTACAAGCTATTGCACTACACAAGGAATCCAAATGCAACAAATTGTTCCATATACACCACAACAAAATGGTGTTGCTGAGAGAAAGAACCGCACATTAAAAGAAATGGCTAATTGTATGATCCAATCTAAGGGATTAAGTATAAAGTATTGGGTGGAATCCATCAACTGTGCAAATTACATAGTAAATAAAACTCCCATAAAGGCTCTTAAAAATATAACACCGAAAGAATCTTGGACTAAAATTAAACCAGATGTAAGTCACTTTCGTGTATTTAGCAGTATAGCATGGGCTCACAGTCCTGATGAGAAAAGGAAAGCATTGTAGCCTAAAAGTGAGAAGTGTATATTTGCTGGTTATTCTGAAGATGTCAAAGGTTACATACTTCTTCAATCACATTGTAATGAAATTATTATTAGAAGAGATGTTAAATTTGATGAAAATCTTTTGGCCTGCGAGCCTAATTCAGTGATTGTGTCTTCTTCGGCCTGCGAGCCATGTTTGGCATTTGTACCTTATTATGATCTGGTTTCTTCTTTAGATGATGACAGTGAGGATGAAAATCCACCTCCGCCTTCTCAGCCTCCTCCAGATGAGTCATTTGAACCTGAACCAACACCAACTTCACCGCTTCCTAGATGGGTCCGTTCAACATGAGAAGTAGCTGGTGATCTTGTCGGTGATCCTTCAGATCAGCATCGGAAATGTTCAAAGTTCCAACGAGCCTCTTCTCTTTTGGCTCTAGTTTAAGAAACTCATGATCCAAAGACATTTGCAGAAGCTTCAGGTCATCCAGATTGGGATACAACAATGAATGAAGAGTATCATTGTTTAATGGAAAATGATACTTGGGATCTTTTACCTCTTCCAAAAGGAAGAAAACTTGTTAGATGCAAATGGGTCTACAGAACTAAGTATGCATCAAATGGAAGTGTTGAAAGACACAAGGCTCGGTTAGTTGCCAAAGGATTTTCCCAAGTTGAAGAAATTGACTATAATGAAACCTTTGCCCCTATAGAAAAAATGAATTCCATCCGCCTTGTTCTTTCCCTTTCTACCTCACATAAATGGGAGGTCCATTAGATGGATGTTAAATCTGCCTTCTTGCCTGGAGATTTGCAAGAAGAAATCTACATGGAACAACCTCCTGGCCATGTCCAGAATGACTCTAGCCTTGTTTTGCGCATCAAAAAATATCTTTATGGTCTCAAGAAAGCTCCATGAGCTTAGTGTGCCAAAATGGATAGCTTTCTTATTGCCACTAGATTCTCTAGATGCCATTTTGATCCTAATGTCTATACCAAGAAAGTAGGAAGCCATCTCATAATCCTTGTCCTTTGTGTTGATGACCTTATCCTTACTGGTAGTGACTCAAAACTTTTAAACCATGTGAAATCCAGCCTTAAGAAGACATTTGAAATGACAGACTTAGGCTTTTTACACTATTTCCTTGGCCTCCAAGTTTTGCAAACCAATGAAGGGATTTTTTTTTCCCAATCTAAGTATTCTTGTGACCTTCTTCGTCACTTTCACATGGACAATTGTAAACCAACCCCTTCTCCCTTCTAGTCTAGAGTCAAGCTTTATGCCACCTTGTTGGCAGCAATAATATAATTGTTATTTTTATTATATCAATTAAATAATCTACATAGCTGCCTACATAGGATCTTGAAATTTTATTGCTCTTCATGAATAGTTTCTGAAACGACAGTTGTAAATCGTCGCTTTTACCTGTTTTCTATTCATGGTTCGTTTTCATGACTGAAATCATGAAAACTTGCGATTGCAATTACCATTATGTTTTAAAATTTCATTGAAGGCAAATTGTTTATATAATTTATTATGGAGTTTTGATTCCTTGCCATGAAGATATTACCCTCTTTGTTTTTGATCCTTTCAATTCTAAGCATGCTTAAGAAGTTGATGGTTTTATGAACAAAACACCCCCACCATTTGATTTTTTGTATGGTTTTGGTTTGATCTTTGATTACACTTCTTTTACAAAACTCTTGATTTTTCGATTTTTGATTTACCCAAACTTTGCAATTAAACTCATGATGCATGCACTCATTCTTATTCTAATGTTTTGGTCCTAGATCATACTAAATGAAAAGGTGGCATATGACTTGCACACTGCTATTATCTCTTGGGATGGCCTTAGGTTTCGCAAACCTCTTCACATGCGTTTTAATTAAACAACTATCCCATCGTATGAGTCTTTATATCATTCATTGTTGGGCTCGAGGTTATGGATCTGTTTTGTTTTCACAAACCCTACTTGTATGTTATCTTTGTTTGATTAACCTCACGTCTAGTATGGCTCCTGTCGTAAGAATTGAACCAAACTGTATCCAAACCCTACTCTCAAATGAAGATGCTAGAGAAGATTTGGAAAGAAATGGCTGGCTCATTTTCATCAGGAAGTTTTGGGGTTTCAACTTACAGGTTGCCCAAGAATTCGCCTTATCCTTTGATAGTTGTAGGGAAAAAGTTGGTGATGTGCAACTAGAGGTTACTGAGGAGTTCCTGAGTCAAGCCACAGGGTTACCAGCGAGCGGTCAAAAATGGTTTAAAAATGCAAAAGTGGAGGAAGTCCCTTGGACCCTGCTGTTTACATCTCGAAAAATAACAAGTTGTGATAGAGGTATGCCAATTTCATTCCTAAAATCTCTGTGGCATGATTTTCTCACTGTGGTAAGGCAATTTGTTACCTGTGAGGGGCGTTTCGATCTTGTATTTTTGTATCATTTACGCCTGCTTATGATTTTTCTGGGTTTCCCTTTGAATATGCCGTATTACTTACTCAAGAGTCTTTATAAAATGGGGAAAAAATATAAGTCAGACTCTATCCTTTTTCGTCACGGCCTAGTTAAAATCCTGCTCATACATCAATTAGAGTCATAGAATGATAGTTGGGATTCATTTATAATCCAAAATGGCTATGGTAACCCTGAATTGGGAGAAGTAGATAAACTCGTTGTTGAGGAAACCCTTGTCCACCCAACGACATTTCTTTCACCTCCCCAGACTTGTGTCTCTTACTCTAACAATAAAACCTTGATAGATCCCAAGGTCATTCAATAGGCCTGTCAACAGATTTCACCTCCAACTGACTATGTTAAAAACTTAAAGAAACCTACAAGAAAGAGATTTAAGAGCAGTGTTGATGTAAATTTTAAGAACAAAAGGGTTGGGAGATTGATATCACAGAGTCTTCGTAATAAGATGAATTCTCAGGAAAACATGATCAGCATGATTGAGGTTAACAAAATCTCAGACTCTGAAGTTGAAAAATTCCTTGCAGAGGAAGACCCTTTGTCATTCGGGAAATACCCTAACCAACCCTATAACTTTGCTGATAATTTGCCTCTCTGTTTGAAAGACAATCCAGAGTTTCCTGGTGTCAATCTTTGCAATAAATCTATTATTCGTATGGAGGGCTCTCTGGTCCACAATCTTGTTTGTTCTAATGCAAACGCCATAGAGTCACAGTGTGAGTTTTGTTTATCGTGGATTGAAATATATTATACGGATATCCCATTTCTATAATCACGAGTTAAGGTTCTAAAAGAGCAGATCGATGTTTTAAAAAAGAAAAACCACAGGCTTGAATCTATCCTCCAGGGGAAAGACAAACGTATTAAGACCATAGGTCATGTGATATTTAAAAACATCGAGGCTGCTACAGCCATTGTAAACTCCAAGGTTTCATGATACGATTTGATTGCATAGTTACAGGTATGATCTCTTAGATTAATAACATGTTTGTTTTCATTCTTAAGTTAGATTATTTGGTTTGTTGGATAAGCTATATTTCACTATTAAATTAGTTTTGTTTTATTCATTAAATAAAATGAGATTTCATTTACTATTATAACTAGCTACAAAATCGCAA
The DNA here is from genome assembly GCA_032191745.1 of Picea mariana. Lineage (NCBI taxonomy): Eukaryota > Viridiplantae > Streptophyta > Pinopsida > Pinales > Pinaceae > Picea > Picea mariana. Next base: position 825,990 of record JASDQU010101358.1, on the reverse strand, counting down.
GATTCTGTAGCCAGTTATATCAGTTCGAATTATATAAATTAATGACAGAAAATGTATCTGAAATCTTTCTATTTTCCTTTTCTTTCAGGATATTCAGGGATCCATGATTTCAAAATTGATTTGAGACACTCTTGAGACCCTCCAATCATATCTACGATGTATTTTGAATGAACAGAAATGAACTATTGTTAGTCTTTTAGGATATACTAGGATCAGGGTGGTTACATCCACCTTTATTTTTGAAACAAATTTGATCTTAGGAACAGAAGCAGTTATCTTTCCTAAGTCCTTTATAAACCTATCATTTTGTAAACAGTTCTTCATCTCGGCCTGGGGCTGGAGTATGGACAATTACACACATATTTGAATGAAACAGAATACATATTACAGCTTTATCTTTTGTGTATGATGTTTTAATTTAAGTTATGTTTATTTTGATATGATAATAGATGGTGATTTCTTTTGCCTTCATTATTTATTATGAGTTGAAATAATTGATTATTATGTGTTGTCCATATGTCATGTTTCAGATACAATATAGGGTGATCATTGATTCAATTCAAATTATGAGATTTATCTCTAATTTTCTTTTGAATGTTTAAATACAAGTTCTTACAAGAAGATTTATCTCACTATAGTTACTTGTAAATCATAAGATCACTGTGATTGTCTCCATTATACATTTTGTTATCGTTTCGTGCTTATTCAGGAGAAATCTTAAGATTCGTTGCGAGTTTACTTCTCGGATAAGGTGGCTGGATATTCTCTATTGTACAGACGTTTTGATCCATTAATAGGTTAGTCTGTTCTTTTATTTCATTTGCTTCCTTATTATAGAAGTTTTTATATACAGTGTAATTTTCACTATCTATATCTTTCTGTTTAATTAAGTAGTTTAATATTTGATTTTATGAATGCATACAAACAAGAAAACAAATAGTATTTTCACTTTCTTTATTACTTTCATCGAAAAGAACCATTAAACATTTGATTGTCTATGAGTTCATATTAAAGCTCATTATTTGCATATGTTGTATATAAGATAAATAGAACTATTATATAAATATTAATTAGATCAACTGCATATATATATTTAGATGTACATATATATTTCAACGATTATTATTTAGTAATTTATTGCATTTATTTTAGTTATTTTTTGCTTCCCTTAGGAATTTAGATTGGCTAATGGAGCCACTAAACCTGTCAGAATGAGTTACACCAAATGACTTGGGTTATTTAGGCAACCCCGGACCGAACTCACTCTTCTAGTTGACGGACGATCGATTTTGCCCATCAACAAATGGCGCTAGAAGGAGGGCCTGAATACTATTAATGGCACGAGGAGGTCGCAAGACTCCTCCCCCACCTACCCGCTCACCTATAGTAACAAGAATTTTTTCTGATGACAACATTGTCCCTCAAACAACAACCACATCAAACGACAATCTAGATACCACCATTGAACCAGTAACTCCAAACCCCCCAGGGGATGATGTACAAGAATTTTTTCGTCAATCCCTCATAAGGATGCACAATGCCTTGGCCCGTATCAGACAACTGGGTCATCCTTTGAACCAACCATTAGACTTCTCTGATATCAGGGAGAAAATTGAAGGTACTGATCTTACACTAAACTCTATGGATCTAGATCACATCCTCACTCATGCAACATGAGGATCTGGTATTCTACCATCACCACCGCCTTAATATCCTTCTTCTTCTCGAGAAGAATCATTAGACGAAGGCAATTCCTCATCTCAGCCTTCGACACCACCCACACCTATGGCCAATCCAAACAATCCCACCAGACCTTGGCTCGATTAAGATGCAATGGCCATACCTAGGCCCCAACATCCTTTTCCTAAACATCTGGAGAAATGGTTCCCTAAATTTGACCCAGACTCTAAGAAGATTGTTGATGATCATATCAAAAAATTCATGCTATCCATTAGGCTCCGTAGTGTTGAACACGAAGACGTAGTGTGCTGACTGTTTCCTTACACCTTTGAAGAAAATTCCTCTACCTGGTACTTTTCCCAACAACCTCACACCATCATGTCATGGGATAAATTTGATTCCTGTTTCCTTGAGAAATTCAGAGATGACAAATCTCCTGAAGTCCTAGTCATGGAACTCTCTAGTTTAAAGATGAACCCCAAAGAAAAGATTAAAGACTTTAATCAAAGGTTCCTGACATTAAAGAATCGAATCCCCACGGACTCAATGTCGGCTGAAAATCTTATCGTCGCATACTACATGAAATCCTTACACCAAAACATAGCCATTTGGGTAAAAAGGTCCAAGAAAGCCACATTGTTAGAAGCCTTCGAAGAGGCAAGTCAAATTGAGAAAGATATTCTTAGCCTAAAAGACAATACCTGTAACGAGGCAGAGACTATTTCATCCTCCAAGAAGAAAATTGAAATCCTTCCTAGACCTTCCCAAAACAAAACTCAACCAGATAGTTCGGATCTAGAAAGCTTACAGAAGGTAGTTCAAAAGTTGTCTAATCAAGTTATATATTTGAGAAGATCRGTTGAAGAAGATTCTTCAAGCAAAGGACCTTACAGAMCCCCTTTTAGGAAGACTTTTCCCACAAACCGACCTAACTCAAATTCTGAAGGCCTAAATCTAGAAAGCTTACAGTTTGTTATTCAGGCAATTCTAGAGGAACATGATAACTTGATTCCTCCCAAGATTCTTGAAGATGTAACTTAACAAGAGATAGTGGAAGAGGCCGAATCCTCTCCCAACATTTTAGGACATTTTTTGGATAGCATTTTTCAAGCTAATTTCGAAACAGCGCATCCTTACAATACCAGGAGAAAGACAACAAATAAATCTTCTTCCGAAATTGTAACTAATGCACCACCAAAACAGTCTAAATCAATTGAAACTAAACATAATTCAACAGCCCCAAGTTTAGAGTATGATTTGATTGAGGATCTAAAGAAACTTAGAGCTAACATTTCTGTTTACGAATTATTAAAATTCCCTTTTCTTCTACAAAATATGCTACAAAATATTGCAGAAAACAACAAAAACAACAATCTCAATAGCAACAAAGTTGCTGAAAACAACCCCAAAACACCTTAAAAGGTCTCTTTCAAAATGACGTCAGAGCCTTCTGATAAAAGAGACCTGGCTATAAAAAATTTAACGAATGTAGATAAACTGGTTTCAAGGGCTGCGATTAAAAAACAACAAACTTCTGCTGTTAATACTCGCAGAAATGTCCCTCCCTTTTTGTTGACTTTTGAAATTTTCAATAGGAATGTACATAACTGTATGGTAGATTTAGGTGTATCATCAAACGTAATGCCTTGGTCTGTCTGCTAAAAAATCAATGTCGAAGTTCAACTTTCCAGCCTGAAAATTATTCATCTTGATCGAACTAGTGTTAAAGTAATAGGTGAATTAAAAAATGTGATTATCAGATTATCATCCAATCCTAAAGTCCATCAAGTTATTGATATTATTGCCGTAGATATCCTAGAAGTATATGGTTTGTTTTTAAGTAGAGATTGGTCAGAACAACTACCTGACTATTTTGCAACGGATTGGTCTCACTTGTGGCTGCCCAAGAATGGAAAGCCTAACAGAATCAAGGTAAATCATGAGTGTTATCTTAAGTTCACGGTAACCGATTTAAATGATCCTAATGAACCATTCACTGCTTCTGCCAATTCACTTAAAATACAGGGGATGGACACTTTTTTCGGCAATTTCATGGCTGAAACTTCTACCATTACTGACCTGGAACAACAATCCGAAATTATGGCATGCATGCAGTCAACAGCCTTCTCTCAGTGGTCACATGCACCTGACAAAAATCAAATATGGTCTCTTTACTTTGATGGATCAAAATCTAAGGAAGGAGCTGGTGCAAGGTGCGTGCTCATTGATCCAGCAGGTAACAAAACTTTGATTGCTTGCCGGTTAGAATTCAAATGCACAAATAATATGGCTAAATACAAGGCACTCTTGCAAGATCTCAAAAAAGCACTAGATTTGAACATTTAGAACTTGACACTCTTTGGTGATTCAAAAATCATGGTTAGATAGGTAAAAAATTATATCCATTGTTTATCTCCACACTTGAAAAGCTATCAGACCGAGGTATGGAATTTAATGAACAAGTTTTTGTTGACGGGCGAAATTGATCGTCCGTTAACTGACAGAGTGGAACCGGTCCAGGGTTGTCTAATAACCCAAGCCGTTTGGAATGAACCACCCTGACGGGTTTAGCGGCTCCTTTAGATGATCTAAGGTCCTAAGAAAACAAAAAAAAAAACTAATCTAAACTAACTAATCTAACTAAAACTAAATAAAACAAACTAAACTAACTAGCAATAAATAAAACAAACTAATAAACTAATCTAATTAAAACTAACTACTAAACAAACTAAACTAAAACTAAATAAACTAAAACTACTCTAACTATTCTATATACTACTATGCTAACTACTAACTGCAAGATAACCAATTTACAAAATATATAATATCTACAATTTACAGATTTAAGTAAAACCTGAAAAGTTCATTTGCAATCTGTCCTAAGACAGAGAAAGGTATTTTTGTGGATATTATAATTTTATAAACAAGAAATAAAACAAAAAACTAACTAAATCAAACACTAATATACTAATTCTACCTATAAATCTAACTAAACTTATATCTAAACTAAACTACTAATAAATACACTAAACAAACAAATGACAAACTGACCTGGAAATGCTCCAGGTTTGTCCTGTGTATGATGACTTCGAAGCTGGTCGAAGGAAGGAAACTCGCACCGAATAATTCAAAAGCTTCTCGTAAACGATAGCTGCAATGCTCTTTGAGTTTATTTACAGGACAAACAAGACATAAAACATCATAACAATTATATGATTTATAAATCTCTGCAATTAGGTAAACCTGTTATACAGAAACTTATACTTAATAATTCAATTGATGAAGAAGAGAAATCTGTCTTTCAGAAACTGAATCAAGTAATTGTTATATTTTTAAATACAGGAAGAAATCAGATATGGATTATATTGATTAAATCATATCATTTGCAAAAGATTAAGATAGCTAAAGTAGTCCTTAACCAAATGCAAATTGATACACATAAACATGAAACAAAATATTGATATTATGAAAAGCTAAAGCTGTAGCAGAACATCAATCGCTGTCTCAGTCTGTATTAAAATTCCATATCCTTATTCTCCCATGAATGAGGATGATTATTATTACAAAAATAATAATTATTTATAAGTTTTTCCACAGGGTAAAACCTCCCTGTGGAAGTTATCAAACTATTTACATAATCTGGGAAGATCTTCCCAAGTTGTCTAAACTAGGAAATCAAAATGAAACTAAAACATTTCAAATATCCTCTAAACTATCCATCAAATCCCATGCAATTTAGAATTCACTTGAAACAGGTCAGAAATAGACAAGTTAGAGAGATATTTTATTAATAAAACAATAAAAATTTAATTCTATAGACTTAGCTACATAATCATCTGATTCTGTAGCTAGTCTAAATGATATACAAAATCAGCATCAGAATCGATTCAAAATCTTTTAAAAGAATTAAATCCAATTATCTTCCAATAACCATTTTAAAACGAATCATTTGAGATAAAATGATTTTATCATTCAACATTAAACAGGATCGAAAATGATTCAACTGAACACATAGATAGGAATACTCTGTTGTTTTGTTACCACAAAATCAGGTCCACAGAGTCATAATCGAAAAGTAATAAGATTGTTTCATATCCAACTGAAAATGATAATCAAACATATAGTATGATATTGTTAAACAAGAGATACGACCCAATCCAACAAAATCATTTTCCAATCGTTATAGCTGTAACAATATAGCAAAATATTCATATCATTTAATTGAATACAAGGATAGAAATACTCTGTTTTCGATTATTATCATAAGTTGGGTAAATGAAATCACATGTAACAGAACCGTAATCGTTTCCCAACAAATTGAATCCATCTGTTTTGACATCCAATCGAAAACAAAATAAATCACAAACCCTTCATCACACCTGTGGATCGAACAGGATTATCACGATAACTGTATAGAAAGCGATTTAGGCTGTGAACGAATCCAAATCATAAATGACTTATAAAAAAATCATAAAAGGATTAATCAAACAGGGTTTATCATAGATTTCGATCATTGATCATTGCACAGTAAGCAACCAAGATCGATTAATTTTGATCACAATTGTTTCAATCAAACGAATCATATAAGGGTTTGGCCAATTCATTTCACAAATTTAAAATACAGAGCATCAATTATAATCTGAACTCGAATCATAGGAAAAACTTGCCAAATTAGAACCAGAGTAAATCGATTAGCTAAGATTTTTTCACAATTGTTATGATTCGGGTGCATTTCCCGATTCAGGTGCGAATGTTATTTGAGCGTATTGCTTTCATCAAAGAGACAGAGTCATTATCCTTAAATTGGAAACAACCAAAGATGGAACATCACACGACATAGCATCGTAACAAGTATCCTCCCGAGAACATTTACCAGTCATAGCATACCAATGATAACGAAATCGAATCCGAGAAAAATCGTAACAATCAAACTCAATCAAATCGTTTACCAACCATAGAATATGGATCATAACAAATCAAATATGAACCTGATTATGTTCTAAACTGAATATGAAAAATTTCCTTTTCAAATCAGATACAAACCAATTCATTTGAAGGCAAACAATCAAACAAATTCAAGTGAAGATTACTCAAATCCAATCAAAATCTATTGATTTCTATACTAGGAATAATCATATCGTATATCGAATCAAAACTTATTTTTATTCAAAACAAAGCTATATATAGAATGCGTGCAATATAACAGAGCTATTCAAGATGTGAACATAACTGTTTAAAATTGAATACAAATCATTATAACAACCTAGCTTAGTTACAAAACAAAACGATGTGAAAACCATACCTGTGTAGCAACGAGGCTACTTGCTTATGCCAGCTTGGAATTCACAACTGCCATGGCTGATTCCAAGTTTTTGAACAGGATGGAGCCGATTGTCTTTTGCTTTTTCTCTGTCATTTGAAGCTTGGCCTTTTGACTGGTTAGGACTGTAATCTAGTCCTCTAATGATTGAATCCTTGATTGGAGTATGGGGACATCAATATAATATCTCTCTAACCATGAATTGCATTGATCACAGGGTGACTGTGTAGGTTTAGACAGAGCAGGCGAGGGTTTAGGAAAAATGACCGAGAGTTTCACGAGGAAATTCAATACCCGGGTAGTTAGGATCGTCCTTTGGGCAGGGGGGTAGGTTGACACAAAATCATAAGGGGGTTCATGACACAAACCTTATGAGTAGGGATATTCGCTGGCCAAGAAACGCTTAACTTTCGAATCAGATTCCTCACTCAAGACAATAGGGTTTGGCTCAACAGGGGGTTTTGGCTTGTTCCTTGCCATCCGTGAAATCAAACGTGAATTCCTTTTCCCTTTAACATTTACAGTAAGGTTTGCCTTGGGATTTTTGTTCATAGGCTTAACAATATCAACACTCTTAGTCACAGTGTGGGGTAAGTCGATAGGAGGGTCATTCGAGGGTTTAGGCAGTAGGACATCGTAGGGCACTGGGGGTACAACCTTGACCTCACTCTGTCAACCTGTGTAGGGTTCAGATCCTCAAAACCATTCCGAGCAGCGAAATTGCTCCAGCTATCCCTGTGTAAACTCAAATGATAAGCAACGATGAGCTTAATAAGCCCATGGTGAAATAGGCTGTTGTCAGCTTTATGCCTTTTATACTTTTTGGACATTTTATACAGGCTCCGATGAAAATAGAAAGGCATGTTTAGAGGATAACCTATGAAAATCATCAGCAAACGGAGGTGGTAAAGGAATACAAGTCCGTATCGACCTTCGCAGGTCATTAAATGCTTAATTATCATCAATAAATCATGCCATCGTTGTTTAAGCATAGTTACGGGCATACCTCTATCACAGGAGGTGATTTTGCGTGATTGAAACAACAATGTCCACGACACTTCCTCGACCTTGCAATTATTAAACTAGCGCTATCCCGAAGGATCTAACCCCGTAGCCGAGCTGATGAAATGTTCATCAATCTCTAACTGTACATCTCCTACCTTGGCTCGATAGCCATCGAAGTTCATGGAAAACTGTCGAGCTACGCAAAGGTTAAAACCCTCAAAACGTTTCATGAAGATAAGCCATCCACTGTCTGCCAAATCTTGGCGGGCATTGTCAAACATCAACAGGGCCTGGTTGCTATTGGGTTCAACTCGCACGACTGGGGCCATGGAGCCAAGTTCATGGTAAGGGAAGGTTTCGAATTCACCAACACACACAGTAACAGAGCTACCTGAACCAACAACAATGAACGAGCAAAAGGGGGTAAACATAAATGCATGCATGCGAAGGTGGTGGAGTCTGGCATGCATAATATTCATTACACCAGTACAATCACCAATTCACATAGTTGTTTACTCCATAATAATAGTTCAACCATTAAATCACGCGTACAACCAATGAAATCAAATGTGTATACACACAAATGTTATGCCATGGTATTCAAACATCCACCGAATAAATCAAAACCCATAATCAACTATGCGCCAATGTATATAATTAACCAAGGTGCTAAACGATATTCATAATAGTTGACAAGAAAAAAGTTATAAAAAGTTTAACATAAGGATTATATCATATATATAAACAAAATTGATCATAACCCGTATGTAGAATCAAAGATCAGGCAAGTCATAAAAAGTGTAAATCCAAATGCTCAATGCCTTACAAACTCAGTAAAACCAAGTTATATAATCAACATAAGAATATACAATGAGCATAATTTGAAAGTCTTTCTAGCCACATAACGATAAACAAAAGATAAGAGCAGTAGGCATATCAATAAAAAGATCATTACAGTTCAGACAGTGATCGAAATGTGACCTCGAAAGGAGAAATCTTCACGCTTACAGTCATGAAAACTTAACGAAGACAAATGTGCAAATGTCGCAAGAAATGAAAATGTCGTCTATTTGAAAAATGCGACAAAAACTTGATGTTCGCAAGACATAGGTGTAGGCAGCTTATAGGATCATAAAAAAATCGAATTGGCTGCCAACAGTTTTTTGTGTTTAACATAAATTCTATTCCTAGATTGAATAATTCTGAGGCTGATTTGTTAGCTAACGTCGCCTCAAAACTTTTTCCTGCATAAGGCCTATCTCCGAATGCATTTTCCGTCGAGTTTTTGTTTAGACCATCCGTCCTGGACAACATCACAAATTGAAGATTCTTCGATGACGATCAACAAATCATCAATTTTCTACGCATGGAAGAGACTTTCTAGGGTGCAGTTATCGACGAAGGTACCCACGACGAAAACCTTTGCAATTTTACGGTAATACCAGATCCAAGATCCCCGAAGTCTAAATCGGACATGGTAAACTCTATCCCAAAATCTATGGTTAGATTAGAAATTTTTTATGATCTTCACGATAAATTCAAAAAATCAGTGAATTGTAAAACAAATAGTTCTTCCTTGACACTTGAAAAAGTAAATTTAGGAACTAAAGATAACCCACAGTACATCAATTTGGGGTTGGGATGTTCTGAGCAAGAAAAGATAGCATTTATTAAGTTGTTTAAGGAATTCAAATATGTCTTTGCTTGGACATACGATGACCTAAAGACTTTTGATCCTAACATCATACAACACATTATTCCCATGAAACCCCAGACCCAACCTTTTCAACAAAAGTTAAGAAAGATGCACCCAAAACTTGAACCAATAGTCAAGAAAGAATTAAACAAACTCTTGAATGCTAAAATAATCTTCCCAGTAAGACATACATAGTGGGTCTCTAATCTTGTCCTTGTGAGGAAGAAAAGTGGTGAAATCCGACTATGTGTCAATTTTCGAAATTTAAACCGAGCGTTTGATAAAGACAACTACCCTGTCCCTCCCATGGAACAGATCCTTCAACAAGTATCTGGCTCTGAAAGATTATCGCTGCTAGATGGTTTTTTAGGGTATAACCAAGTCCTTATGTCTTCCCCAGACCAGCTCCAAACCACTTTCCGTACTCCCTGGGGTACCTACGCTTATAGGAAGATGCCCTTTGGGCTCATAAATGCCGGAGATGCCTTTCAGAGAGCGATGAATATCGCTTTCTACGACTTAATCAATCAATCTATAGTAGTTTATCTAGATGTCGTCACTATATTCTCAAAAAATAAAGGAGATCATCTAGCTCATCTAAGATCTGTTCTACAACGATGTCATAAGTATGACATTTCTTTAAATCCTAAAAAATCTGTCTTTACAGTAGAACAAGGTAAGCTCCTCAGACTCATTGTATCAAATGAAGGGATGATTATTGACCCTGAAAGGACCCAAGTCATTTCCAAACTATCCCCTCCCTCTTCCAAAAAGTCCATGCAATCTTTCTTAGGTCAGATAAACTTTGTTAGGAGGTTCATCCCCATCTTTTCAGAAATGGTCAGACCATTACAAAATTTAATAAAAAATGATGTACAGTACCATTGGGGACCTTTAGAAATCTAGGCTTTTGACTCAATAAAAAAGTCTATAGTAAACACTCCTTCTCTAATGAGCCCGGATTTTTCGCGAGACTTCACCCTCTACACGTTTGCCTTTGATCGGTCTTATGCTGCTATCCTAACCCAAAAGAATGCTAAAAACAATGAAGTCTCAATTGCCTTTATGATCTCATCCTTCAAGGGAGTAGAAATTAATTACCCAGTAGTATATTAACAAGCCTATGTTGTTTTTAAAGTGGTAAAACACTTTCGATCTTATCTACTGAAATCAAGGAAAAAAATTATTGTCCCTTACCCTGGTTTCAGAAATTTGTTACTGCAAAAAGAACTAGGTGAAAAAAGGGAAAACTGGGTCACATCCTTACAAGAATACGACATAGAAATTACCCCAGCACAAATTGTTAGAGACCAAGGTTTATGTAAATTGGTTGTTGATTCAACTATAGGACAACAAAATGAAATTGATACATTAATCAAATCTGCTGTGCACAAAACCTTACTAGTCCTTAGTATGACGACATCAAGTTTTATCTTATACACGGATCAGCCCCCCGTCACCTGGATCCAAAAAAGAGGAGAGCACTGAGATTAAAATCTACTTCTTTTCAGCTAGTAAATGGTATTTTGTTTCGCCAAAATTTTGATGGAATACTTATGCGCTGTCTTGAAAAAGATGAATAAAAAAAAGTCTTATTGGAATTACATGCAGGGGAAGCTGGTGGGCATTTTGGTGGAGACACCACTGCCCACGAAGTATTAAGAGTAGGTTATTACTGGCCTACTCTTTTCAAAGACGCCCATGCTTTGTGTCGCAAGTGTGTAATCTATCAAAATGCATCAGGACGAGTACAAAAACCAACATTCCCACTGCAACTAGTTTCGGTAGACTCCCCTTTTTAGCAGTGGGGCCTGGATATTATAGGTACAATCAATCCGACATTCTCACAGCAGCATAAATACATCATAACAGCCACAGATTATTTCACCAAATGGTCTGAGGCTACCCCATTAAAAGTGGTAAACACCAACCAGGTAATATCTTTCCTAAATGCAAATATTATCACTCGTTTCGGTATCCCTGAATGCCTAGTATTTGATAATGCTTCCTATTTTTCGTCTCTTGAAATGAGAAATTTCTCTTTAGAAAAAGGAATAAAATTAAAGTATTATGCCAGCTATTACCCCCAAGGAAATGGTTTGGCTGAATCAACTAATAAAAACCTGATCAAGATCATCAAGAGAATGATCTCCGAAAACCACAAAAACTGGCATAATGCACTATTTAATGCAATCTGGGCTGATAGAGTAACTCCTAAAAATGTTGTTGGTAATTCCCCCTTTTTTCTCATTTACGGCAGGGAAGTGATTCTTCTACCGCATGTCATTCTTTCATCTCTAAAGTTATCACAAAAGGTGCAAGAAGAATATTGTCCTCCCTTGGAGAGTTAGATTAATGCTTTACTGAAGTTAGAAGAAGTAAGGGCTCAAGCAAAACGAAAATTGGCTCAACATCAACTCATTGTCAAAAATTGGTTTGATTCCAATTCTACCTTAGACATAAATTTTGAGGTAGGTGATCTTGTCCTTAAGTGGGACAAACCTCACGAGGGGAAAGGAGAACATACTAAGTTTCAAAACCTGTGGTTGGGACCATTTTTAATTGCTGAAAAACTAGGTCCCAATTCCTTTCACCTGCAGAATTTAGAGGGACAACCAAACACTTTCCCGGTGAATGGCCAAGCTCTCAAAAAGTACTTTACCTGATGACTCTCCCATACACTTTTTGTAAATATTTTCTTTTTTGTTTTCCTTGCTGTTTGTTTTTCTTTTCTGGTTTGTTTTTGTTTTCATTGTTGTATTTCGGTATTTATTTTTGAAACAAACATGCGTACACCACGAGCTAGCTCAGACAAAGAAAATAGAACACTTTCCCCTTGAAAATAGCTGCTAAAAGTTGTTAGAACATCAATTGTTGTAATTCTCTGAAATTGTAGCCTTGTTAAAGATGACTTTTTGTTTGAAAAGCATTTTCTCCGTTTCAATCTGCACTTGAAAGTATTCACGACCATCTTTAAAAATCTTTTTATGTTGTCCCTGTTCTTTAAGAGAGCAACTCAATGATGTCTCCCCGCCCTTGAAAATTGGTTTTATCAATGAACTGTTTTTCAGATCTTGATGAAGGTTTGCCAGAAAAGTTTAAAAGGCTTGTGGAAATATTAAGTTGTGTTAAAAAACTGGAATTTTCAGCGTCACCCTACTCTATTGAATATCTTTAAAACTATATCAGAATGTGAATAAACTCTCAGAGAGCTATGGGAAGTGTTTGTAAACCCACCGGGACACTGAACAGGTTTGTTGGCAGTGGGTAAATGCATGCATGACACTAAAATAACTTCGCTAGGGTACTGAACAAGCTCGCTGGCAGCGAAGCAATGTCATGTAAAAGAAAATTCTCAGGTATGAACTTTGTGTTGACCATAAGCATCCTTCGTTCTCATTTGAAATTTCTTGGATAGGATATGGACGTCAGAGTGGGTTAATTGACATCCCTGTGGAGGCTATGGATGTCTACTGGCAGCAATGGCCCTGTCAACAATATTGAGATTTTAACTTAACATCGTGGCTTTCTTTTTCCAAGTTTGTCATTGGTTTTCATTTCTTTAAAAATAAAAGTTATCTGAAACTGGACTGTGTCATGATTATTTGAGATGTTCAAATGACTTTTCATTTGTTCTTTGATTTGAAGTTTTTTCAGATTTTTCTAACCTGAACTCGTTTGTGTAACAGAGATAACTACTTCTCCTAGCATGTCGCCATTGTTGGCAACAATAATATAATTGTTATTTTTACTATATCAATTAAATAATCTACATAGCTGCCTACATAGGGTCTTGAAATTTTATTGCTCTTCATGAACAGTTTCCAAAACAACAGTTGTAAATCGTCGCTTTTACCTATTGTTTAATCATGCTTCGTTTTCATGACTAAAAGCATGAAAACTTGCGACTGTAATTACCATTATGTTTTAAAATCTCATTGAAGGCAAATTGTTTATATAATTTACTATGGAGTTTTGATTCCTTGCCATGAAGATATTACCCTCTTTGTTTTTGATCCTTTCAATTCTAAGCATGCTTAAGAAGTTGATGGTTTTATGAACAAAACACACCCACCATTTGATTTTTTTGTATGGTTTTGGTTTGATCTTTGATTACATTTCTTTTACAAAACTCTTGATTTTTCGATTTTTTATTTACCCAAACTTTGCAATTAAACTCATGATGCATGCACTAATTCTCATTTTAATGTTTTGGTCCTATCTCATACTGAATGCAAAGGTGGCATACGTCTTGTAGACTGCTATTATCTCTTGGTATGGCCTCGGGTTTCCTAAACCTCTTCACATGCGTTTTAATTAAACAACTATCCCATCGTATGAGTCTTTACATCGTTCATTGTTGGGCTCAGGGTTATGGCTCTATTTTGTTTTCACAAACAATACCTGTATGTTGTCTTTGTTTGATTACCTTCCCGTCCAATATGTCTCCTGTCGTAAGAATTGAACCAAACGATATCCAAACCCTGCTCTCATACGACGATGCTAGAGAAGATTTGGAAAGAAATGGCTGGCTCATTTTCATAGGGAAGTTTCGAGGTTTCAACTTACAGGTTGCCCAAGAATTCACCTTATCCTTTGATGGTTGTAGGGCGAAAGTTGGTGATGTGCAACTGGATGTTATTGAGGAGTTCCTGATTCAAGCCACAGGGTTACCAGTGAGCGGTCAAAAATGGTTTAAAAACACAAAAGTGGAGGAAGTCCCTTGGACCTTGCTATTTACATCTCGAAAAATAACAAGCTGTGATAGAGGTATGCCAATTTCATTCCTAAAATCTCGATGGCATGATTTGCTTGCTGTGGTAAAGCAATTTTTTACCTTTGAGGGGCGTTTCGGGCTTGTATTTTTGTATCATTTATGCCTGCTTATGAGTTTTATGGGTTTCCATTTGAATATGTCGTATTACTTACTCAGGAGTCTTTATAAAATGGGGAAAAGATATAAGAAACAGAGGTCAGACTCTAGCCTTTTTCATCATGGCCTAGTTAAAATCCTTCTCATACATCAATTAGAGTCATAGGATGATAGCTGGGATTCGTTTATAATACAAAATGTCTATGGTAACCCTGAATTAGGAGAAGTAGATAAACTCGTTGTTGAGAAAACCCTTGTGCACCTAACAACATCTCTCTCACCTCCCCAGACTTGTGTCTCTTCCCCTAACAACGAACCCTTGATCGATCCCAGGGTCATTCAACAAGCCTGTCAGTAGATTTCTTCTCCAACTGATTGGGTTAAAAACTTAAAGAAACCTACAGGAAAGAGATTTAAGAGCGATGTTGATGTAAACTTTAAGAACAAAAGGGTTGGGAGATTGATATCACGTAGTCTTCATAATAAGACGAATTCTCAGGCAAATGTGATCAGCATGATTGAGGTTAACGAAATCTCAGACTCTGAAGTTGACAAATTCCTTGCAGAGGAAGACCCTTTGTCATTCGGGCAATACCCTTACTGACCCTATAACTTTGTCGATAATTTTCCTCTCTGTTTGAAAGACAATCCAGAGTTTCCTAGTGTCAAGCTTTGCAATAAATCTACTATCCATATGGAGGGCTCTCCAATCCACAATCTTGTTTGTTCTAATGCAAACACCATATAGTTACAGTGTGAGGTCTATTTATCGTGGATTGAAAGATATTATATGGATATCGCATTTCTATAGTCACTGGTTAAGGTTCTAAAAGAGCAGATCGATGTTTTAAAAAATGAAAACCACAGGCTTGAATATGTCCTCCAGTGGAAAAAAAAAACGTATTAAGACCACAGGTCATGTGATATTTAAAAACGTCTAGGCTGCTACAACCATTGTAAACTCCAAGGTTTCATGATATGATTTGATTGCATAGTTACAGGTATGATCTCTTAGATTAATAGCATGCTTGTTTTCATTCTTAAGTTAGATTATTTGGTTTGCTGGATAAGTTATATTTCACTAATAAATTAGTTTTGTTTTATTCATTAAATAAAATGAGATTTCATTTACTATTATAACTAGCTATAGAATCGCAAGATTCTGTAGCCAGTTATATCAATTCGAATTGTATAAATTAATGATAGAAAATGTATCTGAAATCTTTATATTTTTCTTTTCTTTCAGGTTATTCAGGGATCCATGATTTCAAAATTGATTTGAGACACTCTTGAGACCCTCCAGTCATATCTATGATGTATTTTGAATGAACAGAAATGAACTGTTGTTAGTTTTTTAGGATTTAGTAGGATCAGGGTGGTTGCATCTCCCTTTATTTTTGAAACAAATTTGATCTCAGGAACATAAAAAATTGTCTTTCCTAAGGCCTTTATAAAACTATCATTTTGTAAATAGTTCTTCATCTCAGCCTGGGGCTAGAGTATGGACAATTACACATAGACTTGAATGAAACATAATGCATGTTACAGCTTTATCTTTTGTGTATGATGTTTTAGTTTAAGTTATGTTTATTTCGATATGATAATAGATGGTGATTGCTTTTGTCTTCATTATTTATTATGAGTTGAAATAATTCATTACTATGTGCTATCCATATGTCATGTTTTAGATACAATATAGGGTGATCATCGATTCAATTCAAATTATGAGATTTACCTCTAATTTTCTATTGAATGTTTAAATACAAATTCTTACAAGAAGATTTATCTCACTGTAGTTATGTGTAAATCATAAGATCACTGTGACTGTCTCCATTATACTTTATGTTATCAAAACTCAGTTTCCAGCATATCGTTTTGCATTTATTTAGAAGCAATCTTAAGATTCGTTGCAATTTTACTTATTGGCTAAGGTGGATCGATATTCTCTATTGTACAGACGTTGGATGCATTAATAGGTTAGTCTGTTCTTTTATTTCATTTGCTTTCTTATTATAGAAGTTTTTATATATAGTGTAATTTTCACTATCTATATCTTTCTGTTTAATTAAGTAGTTTAATATTTGATTTTATGAATGCATACAAACAAGAAAACAAATCAAAAAACAAATAGTATTTTCACTTTCTTTATTACTTTCATCGAAAAGAACCATTAAACATTTGATTTTCTATGAGTTCAAATTAAAACTCATTATTTGTATATGTTGTATATATGATAAATAGAACTATTATATAAATATTAATTAGATCAACTGCATATATATATTTAGATGTACATATATATTTCAACGATTATTATTTAGTAATTTATTGCATTTATTTTATTTATTTTTTGCTTCCCTTAGGACTTTAGATTTGCCAACGGGGCCATTAAACCCGTCAGAATGAGTGACACCAAACGGCTTGGGTTATTTAGACAACCCTGGACCAGACTCGCTCTTCCAGTTGACGGACGGTCAATTTCTCCCATCAACACACATGTACTTCTCCTGAAGTTGATTCCACCCCGTACAACCAGTTAGTTGGTAGCCTCTTATACTTGACTCATACCCGTCCTGATATTTACTTTGTTGTTGGTCTTGTTGCTCGATATATGAAAACACCCCATGAAAGCCATTGGAAAGAAGCTAAAAGGATACTTCACTATGTTCGTGGTACAATTCACTTTGGGATACATTACATTTCAGGGGGGACTCCTTTATTGGTTGGTTTCACTGATTCAGATTGGGCCAGCGACCCTGATGATCAAAATTCTACTACATGTTACGTTTTCAGCCTTGGTTCAAGACCTGTCACTTGGGCCTATAAGAAACAACAGGCTATTGCACTTTCTTTAGTAGAAGCAGAGTACCGAACAACAGTAAATGCAAGTTAGGAAGCCCTGTGTCTTCGACAGATCCTTTAAGAGTTTGGATTCCAGCATGAGCATCTGACTAGCCTTTGGTGCGAAAATCAGAGTGCCATCAAGATTGCCAAAGACCCAGTTCAACATCAGCGTATAAAACACATCGAGCTACACATGCACTTCATCAGAAAGCTCATTCGTGATCAAGTTCTCTTTTTCCCTACAGAAGATCAAGCTGCAAACATTTTCATAAGTCTCTTACATAAGTAAATTTTTCCAAAATTTGATCTATGTTAGGAGTTCATGAAGTTGTCATTAAGGGGGGATAGGCTCTAATGCCTCATTCCTTCTCCTATTGTGTCACTATTGTAAATCCTTCAATCCTATCCCAAGTTGTTCTTAAGGGGGGATGTTAGTATATTTAGACACTTAGGAGTTAGTAAGATCTACTTGGTCTATTGTGTCATTGGGTAAAAGTAATTTTTCTAGTGTGTTTCTTTGGTATGCATTAGTATGCATTTGTAGTTAGGAAATCTGACGGTCACAATATGTTCCCGACATAGAGTGATCTGACGGTTCATACTCTCCTCGATCTTAACGACCATTGATCTATGACTTAACACCCAATTGGTCCATGATCTCTATTTAAAGAGCATGGAGAGTCATTTGCCAATGATCGATTGTGAGAAAATCTCTTGTAAAATCTCTCTGTAATCTTTTTCTTTGCATTAATAAACTACTCCAAGTGGTTGCGTTAGATGTGGCCATGGATGTTTCCCCGTAGGGGTTTTACCACGTGAAAACATCACTGTGTTGATCTTTGATATTGTTATGTGAGTGGTTACTGAAGGTGTTCGTCCTTTGTTGGAATACATATGTTTTCGAACAAGCTCTAGTAACAATATATCAATGTTGCAATGTAACATGACTAATAGTATATACACATCTAGTCCAATGTACATTAAAATTTTGACACAATTTAATTGAAAACATTCAATACAACAACACCACAATGCTAACAATGTTCCCTAAATACTTTGGACTCAAAATATACATACAATGCTGTAACATGACTAATAGTATATACACATCTAGTCCAATGTACATTAAAATTTTGACACAATTTAATTGAAAACATTCAATACAAAAACACCACAATGCTAACAATGTTCCCTAAATACTTTGGACTCAAAATATACATACAATGCACGTGCTACTATTGGAATTTCATAACTATACCAGTAATATGTATATACAATGTATATGCTATTACACATTATCATTTAGTTCAGTATAAAAAATAACAACTAAATTATGAAGAAAATAAGCAATATGAAGAAAATTTCCAATTAATCCTGTAGCATATCGATAGTTCATTCACGTGTGTCTATCCCACTTGACTCTCCAACATTGATTGCTTCAATTCTATGTATACCTATTTCACTTGAACTAAACATAGCAATTTGTAAATTGTGTAAGAACCTGGTGTTATTTGTTTGTTATGTTTACAAGAGAGTGTTTATAAATATATGTATGTGTCTCGGTGGCTTTTGTAGCCTGCAAATGGAAAAAAACTTATGTAAATTTAACTTTGACTATGTAGTTGGGAGAGTGTTTGTGATGCACTAGCACTAATACTTCCTTGTCTTTTCCAACCTCTTCTATGTGGAAAAATGAATATGTGAACATAAAGAACATACAATATATTCTATATTATGTTTACAATGACATATGCTCCTTTTTTTTCCTGTTCCAGATGTACATCAACTATGCAACACAAAAAGTACATTGTACACCACACAATACATAACAC
The DNA here is from genome assembly GCA_032191745.1 of Picea mariana. Taxonomy (NCBI): domain Eukaryota; kingdom Viridiplantae; phylum Streptophyta; class Pinopsida; order Pinales; family Pinaceae; genus Picea; species Picea mariana. The sequence continues at coordinate 806,740 of JASDQU010101358.1, read as the reverse complement.
TACAAAATTGTTAATTATATGTAAAATATTAAATTGCAAAAATACCTACAAATTCAAAATATTTGATAAGTATAAGAGACTTTGTTATGAACATTGACTCCTTGGCACTGTCCATGGAAACAAACTTGAAGTTTCCTACTAGAATGTTTATATTCTTTTGCTCAACACTTTGAGCCAAATGTTTCAATTGAAATGCATAAACAATTAACAATCAACATGATAGCTATTGCATGATGCTATGGAATTGTAAAAGTAGTAAAACATGGAAGAATACATTTAGGAGGTTGAGAAAAACACAAAGAAAACATAGCATGATCCTTATATCCACTACAAGAATTAAAATTTAGGATATTTGGCATTGTTATATGGTAGAAAATTCCTCAAACACCTCGAAACTTGCAGATGCCAAAGCTGACTTATACATTGAATGCAAAGAACCATAACCCCGTAGTGTACTCACCTATATTTTTTGTGCTTGTTCTATCTACATACATATATGGGTCACAAACTAAGGACTGCTAATTAAATTTTCAAACATTGTGTTGATAATTCATAGAACTAATTTTTCCGTAGTCTCTACCTTCCACACATTCACATTTTCAATTGTTCTGCACCAAGTATTATGATAGGGAAATTAATTTTCACAGTTTTCTATGATATTCCTAATTCTTTCTATTAATCATTCTCTATATGCCATAAGTAACTTAGTGTGGAAATAACATGTTAGTAAATATTTCCTATGCACTTGTCCTTAAAGCAATCTAACCTTCGTAATGTACTATTCATAACTTTCATGTTTATCAAAATGCATCTAAAAAAAAGTATAGTATATAGAAAAATAAAACAACATTCTTGTGTGATAAGCCTATGTAGAACAACTTCCAACAACAATATTGGTTCAACAACAATTTAGAGAAGGTTGATGGACAAACATCCTTAATAAAAATAAACAATATGGCATGTACATTGACATCATGGAAACTATCATATGGAAAGTATTGTAAATAAATTACTAGTATTGAAGCCACATACATCCCCCATGCAAATGATTTACTAAATAATATGTAACCATATCCAAAAAAACTTGTCATCAAAAGGCTCTTTACCTACTTGTTTACAAGACAACTTGACAGGTCAACAGATTTGGGAATATTAGATAACAAGTGAAGTCATGGGAAGCACACATGAGACTGGAAATGATGAGACTCTTGCATAAGAGACACAAAGACTATAGGGTGTTTTGAAATATCGAAGCATCAATCCATTTGATCCAATAAGATCAAACACATAGTCAACATATTTGGAAATATCAGATAACAGGTAAAGTCATGGGAAGCACACATGAGACTGGAAATGATGAGAATCTTTCATAAGAGACACAAGGACTATAGGGTGTTTTGAAATATCGAAGCATCAATCCATTTTATCTAACAATATCACACACATACGAAGAACACATATAGTTATGACTCCGCATTATGAAAGTACCACCAAGAGTAGTATGAATTGTTTCCCTTACATATAATATTAAAGGAAGCTAAATATGAATTTCAAAGTATTAGTATATGAACACTGACACATAGAGTCGATGCAAAAACATGAACATCACGGTGAAAATTTTTGGTTGTCTTTCCAGTTATTTATACTAATTTCCAAGCCCATAGTATTCGTAGCCAATCTCCATTTGTCCAAAAATTGAGCTCCCACAATTTTTTAATTCAGTAGTTATACTGGCCACCCAACCATCAGGTCCATTTATACTAGGAATCATAGTTCAACCACAAAGTACCCACATCCATATATTATCCTTTCAAAAATTCAATTTATTATATCTCATAATTCATGCACACCACCTATTGTCCCACCATTTCATTCTCATTCTAGTTGAGACTGAGAAGGAAAATGTTGGGTAGGAGATCCAGTCTATAGTCAATGAGAAATATCCACCTCTATCGGTTGTAGTTGTCCTCCTCTTCTTCATTATCAACCAATTTGAATGAGACAATAGGATGTTGATGGTCCTACTCACTGGAGTGATTACACGATCCATGTTGTTTTCAAGTGCCCAACTAACTAGGAAAAATTATAGTTGTAGGACTTGAGCTAGGTAGTTCTTGTATTTTTGGAATGCAGGATGAAGCATGCCCATACTTCATCAATCTAGAGGAACACCAAGAAGAGATATGTCATGATCCCTAAAAAATGTACACCAAATCGAGCTACCATCTCCGGGACAACTCTACACATTTGAAAATCTATGTCGCGATGCAATAAAAAACCAAATGGATGGTTTACATTTAATCAAGCAATGTGTGGGTATCAAACCTATCAACATTCATAACACTCACAATTCAAGATAGAATTTGTATGATGTCCCAGTATCACTTGAGTCAAGGACCACCGATCTAATAACATTCATATTTTGTTAAGCACCAAATGTTAGTGTTAAAACTTCGTAACATGGCACAATATCTGGAAAAGTAAACCATCGTGCATCGGATGTGACGCAGACACTCTATCGGCCCTCGGGTTGACATCTGTTCACAGGATCATTCTAATTCCTACCCTTGAGTCGAGTTGACTCTTCGATTCCTCTTCAGGGAATCCCACTCACATAAAATGGTGTTTCTCCACAGGTCCATATGAATTGAGCCCACACGATCAAACACAAAACATCAATTCCAATCTCCCTCTGACCAAACAATGTGGTCATATTTCTCACGATTTCGGAACTTCGGAGTTCGTGACTTCGTGACTTCTCCTTCCAACTCTCTCAACTTTTTTCCTTCCAAAACCCGAACTTCCGATGCGCTGAAACGCTTGTCGTGTCCTCTCCCATGACAGTATCGTGTTTTGCAATTTTGGGAATCTCAGAAATGAAATCCCAAATTCTTATCTTCTGAAATGCCGAAATGCCGAGTTCCGACATGCTTCACCAATAGCTAGCCCACACAAATATTTTCTCCCCTTCGGGACTTCGCACTTTGTGATTTNGACTTCGTGACTTCTCCTTCCAACTCTCTCAACTTTTTTCCTTCCAAAACCCGAACTTCCGATGCGCTGAAACGCTTGTCGTGTCCTCTCCCATGACAGTATCGTGTTTTGCAATTTCGGGAATCTCAGAAATGAAATCCCAAATTCTTATCTTCTGAAATGCCGAAATGCCGAGTTCCGACATGCTTCACCAATAGCTAGCCCACACAAATATTTTCTCCCCTTCGGGACTTTGCACTTTGTGATTTTTCGAATCTCGCTACAAGGCTTTCGGTTCCCCAACTCACGAAACCTTGAAATGGTCAACAAAGGTTTGACCTTCGTGTCGACAAGTACGCCATGGATTCTTTGACACAGATTCTTCTGCCCGTTCAACTCTCGAATTTCGAAATGAGAGTTCACGAGAGATCTAATGGCCCCATCTCTCCTGAGATTTACACTTTAGAAAACACTCTTCGTAACTCTCCTTTCCCCTTTGCAAGATCTGATGGCTCTCGAGACTTCACGAATTCTCCATGGAGAATTCCGATCGTCTGTTTCCTCCTTGACAATTCCCACAAATTGAATAAGCTATTCCTTTGCTGGAACTTATCTATCTGCAAAGTAACTTTGCAGTGCCTCCCTTTGAACACTTCAAGGTACTACCCCTCCTGAGCTTTCACCAAAACTTGAGTCTTCAAGAAGACTCCTACAGGCACTCCTTGTGGCAACCCTTCAAATACTTCCAAGTATTTAATCCTTCGACTCTATGCATTGTCTTTGCAACAACAATCCTTCAATTCTTTCCTTGGTTGATAAGTTCTAAACTTACAACCAGCCTGCGCACACCTCACACGACTGTTGTGCTCAACCTCCACTTCTGCGAGAATGAGAATAACGTTATCTCTCCTAATCTTTCAGAGATGAAACTCTAAACCCTTGTCAACGCACTCCTTGCGGACGAATTCACTGCACTCCTTGCATAAATTCTTGCTCAGATAAAGAAACAATTGAAACTCATTCCTTACACTTCCTCTCTCAGATTTCAAACATTCAACAAGAAATCATTCATACATAGCGTAACAAAAAATGCATGACAGAAAGAGTAAAATAGCTATAAGAATAGCATTCAACATGCATACACAGAGAATATCACAACACCATAAGTCTGAATCAAAGCTTCATGTATTAATTCAGGACTTCTGTACATGGGTGTTTTCAAATACAGTTCTTTGCTCTCTCTCTCTCTCAATAGCTGAATGTTATTCTTCTCCTCCATTACAACTATACAATGAGGGTGTCTATATCCCATTTCCATCCTACTCTCTTAAACTGTCAAATATAAGAATTTAAAGCTACCTACCTATATTGACTAGCATAAATGGCTCTACCTACTAGAGATGTGAGAAAATCGCTCATGATATGTTTACAATCTACAAGTGCCCCTCCACTTAATTATCTCATTTATTATCTGCACATTTATTTCAAAACATTCCAAAAAACTTTTGACAATGTGTTGAAATGCACTGGTGCTTGTCCCAGTTGTCTTCCACCTCCATGTGTGCTTGCTACTCGTGATGCTCCTGCATCATACTCCCCCACTTGAAAATTTGCATGGACTCTTATCCATGAGCTCTCGCACGGTCTGTCCATGCTTCTATATTTCGGCTTCATTTTCCCAGCTGGAATCTTCAACTAGATGTCCCTTCCACTTGACCAAGTATTCAAAATATTCCTTTCGCCTGGATTTTTTACTAAATCTTTTGTCCAATATGCTTTCCATTTGTGGTTTCTTTGCAAATGGCATCTGTTTAGTCCAGTGAACCTCTATTTGTTCATTGCCTGCTTCTTCTTCTTCAGCTTTATAAAGGTACAAGTCTGAGACATTAAATATTGGTGAAACTCCGATCCCCTCGGGTAATTCAATCTCATAAGCATTTGCCCCAAATTTCCTTATGATCCGGCACAATCCAATTTTCTTCATTTTCAATTTATTATATGTCCCCCTTGGGAACCTTTCATTCCTCAAGTGTGAAAGAGTCAAATCAACAACTTCGAACTAAAGTTCTCTCCTATGTTGATTTCTCTTTGCTTATATTCTTGGCTTGAGTTTTGCAATCGCTCCCTAACTTGGTTATGAAGCTCCTTCATCGCTTCTGCGAAATCCTCTGCACTAGAACTTCTAGTCGCAGTCTATTTTGAATCTCTCAATTCAGAAACTCCCCTTGGCTGCATGCCATAAACAACTTGGAACGGACTCTGCCCTGTGCTTCTATTGATTGAATCATTATAAGCAAATTCCTCCTCTGGTAGAATATTGTCCCACTGACTGTGGTGTTCAGTCACCAAAATTCTTAGCAAGTCTCCCAGACTTCTATTCACAACTTTTGTTTGTCCATCCGTCTGAGGATGATAAGCTGATCTAAATGACAAGTTTGTTCCCAACTTTTTCCATAAGGTTCTCCAGAAGTGTCCCACGAACTTGGTGTCTCGATCCAAAACTATGCTCCTTGGTAAGCCGTGAAGTCGAATGACTTCTTTGAAAAACAGATTCGCAATGTGAGTTGCGTCATTGGTTTTCTGACATGGTATAAAATGTTCCATCTTAGAAAATCGGTCCACCACTACAAAGATTGAGTCGAACCCTCTTTGTGTTCTTGGCAGCCCCAATATGAAGTCCATGCTTACTGCATCCCACGACCTCTTAGGTATGGGTAACGGTTGATATAAGCCTACATTCTGCCTCTTTCCTTTTGAATTCTAACAAATTCTACATCTGTCCACGAATATTTTTTCATTTTCTCTCATTCCTGGCCAAAAATATGACTCATTTAACTTTGAGAATGTCTTGTCATGACCGAAATGCCTGACCAATCCTCCACTATGTTTCTCCTTCAACAAATTCTCCCTCATGGAGCATTTTGGAATACAAAGTTGATTACCCTTAAACAGTAATCCTTCCTGGATCATGTATTCTGTCCATTGAATTCTATCCTTGAGAATTGGATTCTCAGCTGCTTCATACGCCTCCCTAAAATCTGTATCATCTTTGTACATATACGTGAGGTTATCAAAACCCAAAGTTTTGACTCTAAATTCTTGCACCAGTAAACATTTCCTGCTCAAAGCATCAGCAACTTCGTTAGTAGTTCCAGAAATATGCTTAATTACAAAAGTAAAGTTCTACATGTATTCAACCCATTTAACATGTCTTTGATTCAACTTCTCCTGTTGAGTCACAAATTGCAAAGCATGATTGTCACTGTATAAGACAAACTCCTTAGAAATCAAATAGTTTCTCCATTTCTTCAATGCCTGAATAATAGCATAGAATTCCTTGTCATATGTGGAGTACTTCATTTTGGCTTCATTCATCTTGTCGCTGAAGTATGCTATCGATCTTTCTTCTTGAATCAAGACTGCCCCTATTGCAAATCCACTTGCATCACATTTTACTTGAAATATCTTTTTGAAATCCGCAACACCAAAATTGGTTGTTCTATGATTTTCCTTTTTAACAAATTGAAGCTTTTCTCTGCTTCTTCTGTCCAGTGAAAAGATTTATGTCTTTTCTTCACTATGTCCATCATCGGTGCACTAATTCCACTGAAATTCCTAATGAACTTCCTATAGAAACTAGCCAATCCGTGAAAGCTTCGAACCTCAAATATACTCTTCGGTGATGGCCAATTCTTAATCACCTTCACTTTATCTGGATCCATCCTTAACTTGTCTGCAGAAATAACAAACCCTAAATAAATGATCTCTGTCTTCATGAATGAGGATTTCTTCATGTTTATTAGCATCTTCTCTTGCTGTAGACTCTTCATCATTGTAGACAAATGTTTGAGATGTTCTCCTTCTGTTTTATTGAAAATCAGTATGTCATCAAGATACACAATGACAAATTTTCCGATGAAATCCTTCAGGACTTCATTCATCAATCTCATAAAAGTACTAGGCACGCTTGTTAAGCCAAATGGCATAACAAGCCACTCATACAGCCCTTCATTTGTCTTGAATTTTGTCTTCCTTTCATCTCCTTCTCTCATACAAATTTGATGATAACCACTTTTCAAATCAATCTTTGAAAAAAATCTTGCTCCACTCAAGCAATCCATTAAATCATCCATTCTTGGTAACAGAAATCTATACCTGATGGTAATCTTGTTAATTTATCTTGAGTCTGTACACATTCTCCAGCCTCCATCTTTCTTTGGAATGAGTACTGTCGGAACAACACATGGACTCAAGCTTTCTCTAACCAACCCTTTGTCCATTAAATCCTAGACCTGTATTTTAACCTCTTCATTCTCTTGCAGTGTCAATCTATATGCTGTTCTATTTGGTAAACTAGTTCCAGGTATAAGATCAATGTGATGAATTATACTTCTGATTTGTGGCAATGAACGAGGTAGTTCGTCCATGACTATATCAACAAACTCCTCTAGTAGCTTCTGGATTTCCTCTGGTAAATCATCCACTCTTGTACTGGTCAAAACAATTCTACACTTTCTCACCACAATGAATTATGTGTCTTCTTTCTTCTTAACCTCCTTAAGAAGATCCTTCCCACTCATGAGAAGTACAGTGTTTCTTACTTCAGGTTTCACCTCTTTGTCCTTAATCGACAACAACATGTGAGTTCTCCCATTATTCTCTAGGGTGTATGTGTTCTTCCTCCCATCATGAACCACATTCCTATCATATTGCCACAATCTACCTAGCAATAGATGACAAACATCCATGGGAATGAAGTCACACAATATCTTATCGTTATATCCTCCTATTTTAAATTCAACTAAACATTATTTAGTGACATTTACCTGATGTCCTTTTTGTAGATACGAAACTCTATATGGACTTGGATGTTCAATAGTCTCCAGCTCCAAATTTTCTACCATCTCTGTAGAAACGAGATTGTTTGTGCTACCACTATCCACGATGAATTTGCATACCCTATCTTTGGTCTTGCAAGTAGTCCGAAAAAGACTGTTCCTTTGCACTGGATTCTCCACCTCCTTTTCTGGTGTTAAGAGAACCTTCCTCATCACCAGTGATCTTCCACCTTCAGCATCCTCTGCTTCAACATTCCACCTTTGTACCTAGGCAATGTGACTTTCTCCACCTTCTTTCTTCTTATTTGGACATTCATAAGATTTGTCTTCATTCATTACAAATGTGAAGAATTTTACTATTCGACCTCTACCTCTTCCTCTTCCTCTAGCACAAGGAAAAGTGTTGTTATCAACATAGTGTCCTCTATGTGAGCTTCCACCTCTCTCAGTTTGAGATTGAGGTTTCTTCCACTCTTCCTTAGGCTTCTGATTCCTATCTTGGACAACTGTTTTACCTTTGGGATGACTTCTGCCCCAGCATCCTTGACCCTGCTTTCGGCTCAGCTTCCCTTCAGCCTTTAGAGCCATATGATAAGCATCTTCTACAGTTCGAATGATCATCATGTTCATCTCATCCTGAATGTTGTATCACATACCATTCATGTACCTATAAACCTTTTCATCATCACTTTCGCGATGACCTGCCCTGATGTTTAGCTTGTAGAACTCTTCAGGGTACTCCTTCAATGATATCAGCTTCTGTCTCAAATTCTGCATCCTTCGAAACAGAGTGATTTGGTAATCCTTGGGTATGAATTTTTCTTTCATCTTCACAATCATTCTATCCCAACTCTTGATTTTCTGCTTGCCTTTACAATGTCTGTCAGCTTGTAGTTCATCCCACCATAATGCTGCATGTTCTTTAAGTCTTGTGACAACATGTTTGACCTTTTTATCTTCCTCGTCATTTTCATAGTCAAAATATGTATCCAGATCTCTAATCCAGTCTAAAAGATCTTCAACATCCAGGTTTCCTTCATACATGGGGATCTCCATTTTTTCTCTAGCACCCATCCTTGCAACTACCCTGAATAGGCATTCATTTGTTGCATCCTCTGCTGCAATAGTTTCTTCTCCATGTTCAGCTTCATTTTCACTTTCATCCTCGCTGATGTCTCCAGCGTCGACTGTGCGCCTCTGTGCAGACTCCATGGCGTCAAGCCTAGCACGTAGTTCATGCATTTCTCTCTCCACCACTGGATCAGGCATTGCCATCGACCTGTCTCTTCTTCTTGGCGGCATGGCTGAGAAATTCCCTCCCTTCTTTGCTATAGAAAACAAAGAAAATTTTCCTATGCTTTGATACTAGAAATGACGCACACGCTCTATCGACCCTCGGGTTGACGTTCGCTCACAGGATCGTTCTAATTCCTTCCCTTGAGTCGAGTTGGCTCTTCGATTCCTCTTCGGGGAATCCCACACACATAAAATGGTGTTTCTCCACAGGTCCTTATGAATTGAGCCCACGCGATCAAACACGAAGCATCAATTCCAATCTCCCTCTGACCAAACAATGTGGTCGTATTTCTCGCAATTTTGGAACTTCGAATTTTGTGATTTTGCGACTTCTCCTTCCAAGTCTCTCAACTTTTTTCCTTCCGAAACCTGAACTTTCGATGCGTTGAAACACTTGTCACATCCTCTCCCATGATAGTATCATGTTTCTCAATTTCAAGAATCTCGGAAATGAAATCCTGAATTCTTATCCTCTGAAATGCCGAAATGTCGAGTTCTGACACGCTTCACCAATAGCTGGCCCACACAAATCTTTTTTCCCCTTCGGGACTTCGCACTTCGTGATTTTGCGAATCTCGCTACAAGGCTTTCGGTTATCCAACTCACGAAACCCCGAAATGGTCAACAAAGGTTTGACCTCCATGTCGACAAGTACGCCACCTGTCCACTCTCCACTGCCTACAATCTTTGACACAGAATCTTCTGCCCCTTCAACTCTCAAATTTCGAAATGAGAGTTCACGAGAGATCTAACGGCCCCATATCTCCTGAGCTTTACACTTTAGAAAACACTCGTTGTAACTCTCCTTGCTCCTCTGCAAGATCTGACGGCTCTCGGGACTTCGCGAATTCTCCACGGAGAATTCTGACCATCTATTTCCTCCTTGACAATTCCCACAAATTGAATAAACTAGTTATTCACTAGAACTTATCTGTCTGCAAAGTAACTTTGCAGTGCCTCCCTTTGAACACTTCAAGGTACTACCCCTCCTGAGCTTTCACCACAACTTGAGTCTTCAAGAAGACTCCTACACGCACTCTTTGCGGAAACCCTTCAAATACTTCCAAGTATCGAATCCTTCAACTCTGTGCACTCTCTTTGCAACAACAATCCTTTAGTTCTTTCCTTGGTTGATAAGTTCTAAACTTACAACCAGCCTGCACAGACCTCACACGGTTACTATGCTCAACCTGCACTTTTGCGGGAATGAGAATAACGTTATCTCTCCTGATCTTTCAGAGATGAAACTCTGAACCCTTGTCAATGCACTCCTTGCGGACGAATTCAGTGCACTCCTTGCATAAATTCTTGCTCAGATAGAGAAACAATTGAAACTCATTCCTTACTCTTCCTCTCTCAGATTTCAAACATTCAACAAAAAATCATTCATACATAGCGTAACAACAAATGCATGACAGAAAGAGTAAAATAGCTATAAGCATAGCATTCAACATGCATACACAGAGAATATCACAACACCATAAGTCTGAATCAAAGCTTCATGTATTAATTCAGGACTTTTGTACATGGATGTTTTCAAATACAGTTCTCTTCTCTCTCTCTCTCTCTCTATAGATGAATGTTATTCTTCTCCTCCATTACAACTATACAATGAGGGTGTCTATATCCCGTTTCCTCCTGCTCTCTTAAACTGTCAAATCTAAGAATTTAAAGCTACCTACTTATATTGACTAACATAAATGCCTCTACCTACTACAGATGTGAGCGAATCGCTCATGATTTGTTTACAATCTACAAGTGCCCCTCCACATAATTATCTCATTTAATATGCACACATTTATTTCAAAACATACCAAAACACTTTTGACAACGTGTTGAAATGCACTGGCGCTTGTCCTAGCTGTCTTCCACCTCCATGCGTGCTTGCTACTCGCGATGCTCCTGCTTCAAGATGTCAACATTGTCCTCACTTTATCTTTTTTGTGTCTCTATAACACTCACTCCATCAAGCGATATAGTTAACATATATAAATAAATAAGATCATCTTGTTCCAAAATTTGTTTCCCTTTGACAGATAAGTGTCAAATGACAAGACAAACCCATATTAACAATATAGAATGCATAGCATACAATCATGAAACCATTATTGAAATAAGCAAAGTACATAGCATAGTTCTATGAAATGTATTAGTCTACCTTTGTATGTGTTGTTCGTATCAAATGAAAATAATGAAAAATTTGTTTTTGTTTTTCAATCAAGTGTGTATTTTCTCAATTTGATGGTTATCTATTTTAATGTTTAATGTTTATTACTTCATTAATTCTCTATGAAGAAATAAGTGTAAGCCCAATAATTTTCCTTCAATACATTATCCATTTAGATCTGATAGAAGTCTCGTTGGTCTATGAAATTCCCAAATTGTCTCGAGTGAAAACTTGTTCAGTCTTCCACTAAACATTCAATATCCAGATGCCTTGGATTTTTGTACATCAAATATTAACAAACAATAGATTTTCAGCCCCTCATCGATAGGATAGCCACAGATGCAATATGCACTTTGCACTATATGCACTACTCTACAATATGGATATATATTGTTTCATATGCTTATAATTTACTGAAAAAAAGTGTATTCATTGTGTAATTTTTACAAGCATACCTCCTTTTAGGACATTGTTCTTAAATTTATTCTCTTATATTGCTTGTGACTTCTTTCTCTCCTCGAATTTTTCTATTTCATTTTCATGTGAATGTGGTGTACCAAATTCAATGAGCATGCAAATAAAAAATTATGTCAAAGTCACATAAAATATAAAATATTAACAAAGAGAATATGAGAAGAAAATGAATAGTATATAGATAAAATTAAAAAAATGTACCTCTCCAATTCTTGTTCCATGTTTATTTTTTCCCTATTTTCCTTTTATTATTTCAATGTATTGTACATCGAGCAAGAAATATAACAATGCATATGGAAGTCAATGAAATGTAAACATAATGAAAATTGATGATATTTTATTTTCTCTGCAACCCCAATCTATTCCATATCAACTTCTTGTCATGTTCAAGACAATTTTTTGATCCCACATAGAAACATGAACTTTCTAAATATGTCACAATAATATGAAAACATGCTTTCGTTCAACAACAATGGAATAAAAAATTGTGAATATGTAAAAAAAAATGTAAATATCCCTATATGTGTTTGGATGTCCATTTAATTCAACATGCCAATTCTTACTATGAATTACATGCATTTCATATTGAAATTCCAAAACAACAGTCCATTGTTTATTTATAGTTATGTGTTTACCCTTCTATATAGTTCTAGAACATAGTTTGTTTAATTCTCTGTTGGAATTGTATAGTTCATTCAGATGATGCTTAAGCGATGTATATAACATGGAGTAGCTTATTTTTGTTTCTATTTATTTTTTATTCCCCTTTAATCTATACAATTTTTGGAATAGCTCTTAATCAATTTAATCTACCCCCCAAAAACAAAAATAATAAGAAACTACTAAATTTATTTCACACATGTGATGCACATTGAAAATATTTCATTCAACCATTTGATTTAGAAATATAGCTAAAAAAAAAGAGGACTAGCTTGCTTAAACATTACACTAATGCCAATCCAAATTTGAATGAAATCAAGTAATTACACTATGCATGGAGCACACACTTTCAAACAACAAGATGTGAATTTTCTAAATTGTATTTTCCACATATATCATCTACCTTTCCAATATGGGAAATCATAAACAAAAACCATCGATAAACTGAGAGATAACCAACAGATTTGCTTCGCATTGCTTCTATATCCCTACCATTTCCTCATAGATAGAAGCATACCAATGTTCCATAAATCGATGAGCTATCCTACAAATTATGATTCTTTCCAAAATCCCCCATGTATAGCTATTGGAAGTGAGGGGATGTAGAACTCTGGTAGTTTAGAAAGAGGATACAAATCAATATTTCTCCACACAAGATTTGAATATAGATCAAGTATCTACTTTGTGTTGCATACACCTCTGTAGATGTACGAATGACATCACTCTACCATTTTCACAAGTGTCCAACCAACCAACTCTGCCAATGACATACCATAAGTGGCATGAATTCTTAGTGCAAGGGTAGAAAGTGTAGAATCCACATACAATGACTGAAAATATGTGATTGAAGAGCATCCAATTATCATAAAAGAAAAAGCTTCTGCACAACCTGAAAAAAATAAAAAACAAACTAGGTATTGTAACTAGGGCAATGTGGAACCATGGTAGTCCAATTTCTTATTTTCTAGAGTTTGTTCATGTTTTTGGAAAATACATCTTAGTAAATACGTCTAATGAACTTGGTATTGAAGAAATCCGAGCTCTCTGATTTATTCATCTTTTTTGTGGTCTCGCGTTTCATATTGTCTGTGGTCTAGAATTGTCATTATTAGATTCCTCGACACTTTAGTTGTTGGCATAGCTATGCTTGGTATATTTATGGCAATATATTTTTAAGCCTTGTGTGGGGAACCCACACGAGTCATCCTCCTACATTGTTTCACTTTTTCACCTCTACATTTCCAATAGTTATGCATCCGTGATTTTGAGAAGTGATGTAATTTGCAATATAGGTCACCGATTTATGCTAAATTGATTTTCTCCGATTTAGGTGGAAATACCAGGCATTTAGAAGCAGTGCAAAGAAAATGTGTTTCTTATCTATGGACTATTAAATGGTTTTTTATTATGGATATTTTTATTCGAAAGGTATCTCATATATGTGTAAAAGACATTTTAGTAGATGGACATGCTACTCTTGGTCTTGGGGCAATCTCAGCTCTATGATCTATTTATCTTGGGAAAATTCCCTAGTCAAAGGTGTTTTCAATTGGCCACTTTTCAGGTTGGAAAGAAGGTTTTTCTATGGCCATATCTCCGCCCTCCACACAATTATGTCTCTCGTAGAGTAAAAAATTGGTCTATTTTCAACACATGTGTAGAGAACTCATAGCATATAGCCTTCTGCACTCGAGCACTTCCCTCACAATAGTTATTGGTCCTAAAAAAAGCATGGCATTCACTTGGGACTAGTTATAAATAACTTCCCTTTTATTGTATATCCAAAAACATCAACGTTTGAAAAATAACTTGGATATCATCCAAATTACATCCCCTATCATAGTTCACCGTGCAGAGGTACAAAACTGCACTATGATAATTGACATGAATTCTCTGCACAAGCTTTGAAAATACATAGTGTTGGTTGTGCTAGTGATATTCCTTTGCCAAGTTCCAAGGTGCACAAGACATGTCGACACGCAATGCGGCCATGTCTTCATAGAAAAAGCCTCCAGAAAACCTGAAAAATTATCATCTTTATGAAATATACCTGCTTATACTATAATCAAAGACCCCCTCCCCCCCCAAAAAAAACAAACGTAACACAATACATTTCACCAACCAAACAATCCCCAACACCATATGAAAATGTATCCAACCTAAAAAGATTATTTCTCTACACCAAATGCAAAATAATGCACTTATCCGTAACTTGATACCTGCAATATCTCCATAACATCAAGCAACTGCAAAACAAGAAGAAAAGTACAAGCTGCCAACAACACACCTTATTTGTTTTTCTTATCTCTCATTCTTTATATCCTAGAACCCCAAAATTAGAACTCCCACAAATAGCGACTTGTAATACTTGGAAATTCACAATAGTTTCATCTTTGTGAACCATAACATATCACATGGTAGATAAATGCATCAAGCAAAGCAAAAATAAAGTGAACAATTCAATCGCAAAACAACACACGTTCTCTCTGTCTTCACCTTTGATTGTTTTCAGCCTGCACAGTCTCTATACCATCCCTTGGGAAACTTGACATGATTTTGAAAGAAACCAACAAGACATGAAAAGTAGATGCACTATGCATAAAGCAATATCTATCAAAACAACAAACAGAGAAACTAATTGCACTTGTCTAAAACACATATATTAATATGGCATCCAACTGGTTAAAAGAAATATACTAGATGCAAAAGAATTCTTACCCACTCTCGTAGATTTGTACAAGCCCCAAAACCAAATGTCTTGCAAGTCGCCAACCACAACACCTGTTTCTTTGGGAAGAACCTCGCCTTCCTGGATTATAGCGCACTATATCATCATTAAACCGAAATAACTCATCAATTAATTAGAAAAAACAATTCAATTAAAACTCCTTGTAATCCATGAAATCTATTGCACTAAATTTAATACAAAAATAGTACACAAAAATCCCTTCAAAATTTATGAATCACACTAAATTTAATGAAGAATATAATTATGTATATTGCATAGTATATATATATATATATATATATATATATATATATATATATAATCTTTAAAAATGACACATGCATTGGTTCCAACTATCCAGTAAACATGCATAATTAAATTGCATATTCAATTCCAGCCATTAATTAAAATATTGTTTTAAAACAATAATAAAAACACAAAAAGAAAAATAAGATCACTCCTAACAAAGTTAAACTTTGAAAAATATCTACAAATAAACATCTTACTAACTACATAGCATTTATCACATTTCTCACACCCATATAATGTCGGTGTTTATTACTTGGTGTGATATTATAGTTGTGAGAGCTCGATGCCAATATCAAATCTAAGACCAATCCGGTAATGGGAGAATATCAGTAGTATAATGGAATTTTAATTTTATAATTCAGAAATTATCTCCAAAACTTTAAAGCTACAAGGATTTTATATGAAATTTTGCAAATATATAAAGGTTTTTTTTTTCTTAAATATGGCACTTCTGGATTAAAAATTTTAATCATATCGTAATAAAATTTTAAGAATTAAACTAACAAAAAAATATTACGATTAATTAATACAATTATTTACCAATGTGAGAAATTTTCTAGTTTCATATTATTATTTTAATTTCATAAAAAAATTATCGTTCCAAACTCAAACTTTATCATTCCAAACTATCCATACAACCTCACCCTGGTGTTCTGTATGCGGTTAACTTTTGCAATCATATAGTAGGTAATACATTTTACACTTTATAGTAGTTTAAAATTCTTTTTTTTTAATTTTGTATGAAATTAGGTGACGAATAGTTAAATTAGTAAATTTGAGTGATTAAATTTGTATAATTTGAATGTCTAAAAGTTTTTTATCATACTAAATTCATTTATGCATACTAAATTCATTTATGCATTGAGAAATAAATTTTAAACAACAAAAAATAACTATTTTATAAAGATAAAATAAAAGAATTTAAGGAATTTAATATGCTTTGTCAAACTGCACCCTTCGGAGTAACCACGGGCTTATGAATGTTCAAGTTTGTTAAACGGACACATATTACACAGAAACATAGCAATCTCAGATTATGCCCAATACATGCTGTATCGGGATGTCTCAAAATTCTGTTTGGCAAAGACATATGAAATGCATTCATTGAAGCCAGTAACAGATTTGTTGGAATTATTCTCGAAGGCATACAATCATTTCATGGCTTGAGAAGTGGAATTTCTTGATTTACTTGAAATTTTTGGCAAATTTTTTTGGTTGGAGAAGACAGTCTTTCATATGATGTGTCCAATCTCCCGTCTTAGGTACCTGCCATTTCTATGGAATCTTCTTTACAAGGTCGACACAAATTCTATGACTTCAGGTGGACATGCTTAAGAGGATATCTACGAAACGCGCAGTGTGAACTACCTTTATTAGTTGTAGCTACAGCTTGAGGAAAAGGGTCAGATGTTAAGAGGAAAGATTTCGGGATCAAAGCAGGAGAACGCTCCTGTTGATTGAATACTGATGCCTTCCTGTTGAGTAGCAAGCAGTCAACACGGCGAGCATTGGATTTCCGCAGGTGGGAGAACTTATACCCTATATTCCGCTATGCTGGTTATAGCGTTTCTCCTTCTGTTTCGTTCTCTCCCGATCCTTTTCTCTTCCTTTTGCTCGAAACTCCTCTTGGCGAGCAGCTTTGGCTGTTTCTCTTTTTATACGGCTAGAAGCCAATGGGTTCATTGGCATGAATCTCTGTTCTCTGTCTTCTCTCTGAACGATGGACTCTTTGTTGTTGCTTTTGGTGGTCATTGCTGTAGACGGCTTTTGGCATGCTCAGATTTTTGCCGCTAAAATTCTCCAGCGAGGATGTGATCAGGTTTCCTGTTTGATGACATGACAAATAGACAGCGGCTCTGTTGGATCTCACATTTTGCGTTATGTGCGAACTAGAGATGGAATAGAGTTGAGGTAATTCCCAAATCGCAGCCTGGGATTTTCAATGCGCCATTCGACAGCTCTCCTCCGTTGGTCGAGGCCAAGCCTATCTTGACAGCAATATAACTTGATAGCTGTTCCCACGAATAATCTCATTCTCCGATCTCTTCGACCTTTCGAGGTACCTTCGTGTGCCGATCCTTGCTTCTTGAAAGTCGAGAAATCCGAGATCCCTTCAAGCCTCTTGCGGTCCTTATAACTCCAAAACCAACATGTGCTCTCCTCCCAACAGGAATGTTTCAAGAGTTTCCACTTACTTGATTCATTCACTTGCAGTGAAACCGGCAGCCTCGTCCCCCTTGAAATCCAGATTGTCGAGAAAAGGCATTATCTCCGTTGTCAGGATTGAGGCCTGATGTCTCGTCTTGCTTTCTATGATTTCAGTCTTCGGAGAACACTGCAGGATTTAGTTCTCTACTGTTACTTTAATTCATGCCACAACAAGTTTCATGATCACCGTCCTTTTCGACAAATCCTATCAGGACACTTGCTTTGAGAACCGTCATTCCTTTGGACGAGTCAAGGGCGTAGGATATCTCCAAGACCGCACTTTTCTGGGGCAACGATTTCGATTGGTGTCATAGTTCCACCTGATCAAACTTCAAAATGATTTAGATCATTATTTTGGAGGATAAATGAATCAAACAAATTTTTAAGGTTAAAGTATCATTTCGAAAATCTTTATAACACTACCCTTGATAGAGAGCCTCTTCAATTAAATTAATTACATGAGAAGACAACCCTAAATTGGTATCATGATTATGCAGCTACCAAGACAATTCTATGGAATTTTTTATTGAATTTTTATACTAAGAAAAAAAATTATCGAATAAAAAAATGAAGCTTACGGTGTACAGGTTTACATACGATATTTAATTTTATCCTTATCCAGGAAAGAGTTTACAGGATAGCTGTGCTAATCATCGCTAGCAAAACAAGTAAAAACAATATCTAAAACATCAAACTTATGCATACGTCGAATTTGCTAAGTCAGAAGTACGTAGAAAGAAGCGCATGTTTTAGGCCTAAGCGGTGGCCAGACTGATCAGGCGAGTGTTTGCCAGTTAAAGCCTATGAGCAAGCATGCTTTTGGGTTAACTTGGGTATATCGGGGAAACTAATCTGCTTCCAACGAGTAGGTTGGCCTCGCTCATGATCCCTTAAAGTGATGGGAACTTCACTTTGAAATGAGAAAAAACAAAACTGTTCGAAAGAACTGCATTCTGATTTTTTACCAGAGTTTCTTGATACGAAAGCCATAATTGCGGTCAGTTATGTTTTTTGCCAGGTTTAGAAGATGGCTAGAGGTAATCATGCTTTGGAAGATAATTTGTAAGAGGATAAATATTGATTTTGACATTATATTCAGAAGAACAGTAGTTGGGAAAAATATGGAAAGCGTGTTTATACCAACAATGCTTGGTTCTCTGGAATATGTGACAGGAAGGCGTGAAGGGTCCTATAATTTCAATGGATAGATGTTAGCACTGAAAGGATCGTATGTAATGTCGCTGCCATCTGCAAGCTATGAGTCAAGAAACACATTGCCGCAAAAGGGTTTGTGCGTCCCTTCCAAAGTATTATAATTGTGTTTTTACCGAGAAATATATTCTCGGCATTAAAATTTGTTTGGAAGGAACAGCTAGATTTGCCAAAAAGCAGGATTGGAAATAGAAGGGTGACAGTGGTCCTAGTGCATATACTCGCCCATTAAACGCTGGAAACCGCATCTCTGATTCATTTACAGTTTATCTTGAATCTAATACCAGAATAATACTATTACTAAAAATAATAATGTTGTGTCCTACAGCTATCTGAAAATAATACTAATAGTAGTATTACTTCTTGCAGCGCTCTGCAACGACTCGCATCTCGGAAAGGAAGACAAACTGCCAGGTCTGAATCCAGACAAGGGAAGTAATAATTTTTTAGAAAACCAAATTTTCATTGGGAAAAAGGGGCATCCATTTTCACTGCGGAGAATAAAGAAGGAATGAAGAAATCTAGAAAAACAAATAACCCTGTTCAGAGAAGAGCACATATTGGTTTTCTAGTTAAAAGGACCGCAAGGGACTTCAATGGATCTCTGATTTATCGACCATTAGAAAGCACGCTATGGAACTTACCTCAAATGGACCACGAGACGAAGAAAGAGATTATCTGTGACAACATCTTCAAATATGTTGATAACTTAGGTAACTCCAACGCTGCCATTAGGGAGTTACCTCAACCCTCTTCTATTTCTACTTCGTACATATCGCAATATGTAGATTCCAACAGAGCCGATCTCTGTCTATCGTGTCATCAAACAGGACACTTGAACACCTCGTCGCAGGAGAATACATGCACCGCCAGCGTGGATTGTCTTATGAATCTCCATGAAGAAAGATTAGCAGCAAAAACCTGGGTAGACCAAAAGTCCTCTACAGCAACGGCCACTGAAAGTAACAACAAAGACTCCATCCTTCAAGCAGAAAGAGAGAACATAGAACCATGGCAATGAGCCCAGAGCTTGAAGCCGCACAACAAGAGAAAAACCCAATGCTGCTCATCAAGACGAGTTTAGACAAAAGCATGATAAAGAAACAGAAGGAGAAACAATATAACCAACAATATAGACGAATATGTGGTATATTGGAACCGTCATCTGTGCTTCCCAAATCCTCTGCATTTTGATTAGAAACCAATACAACCTCGACTTCCTCCCCTCAACATGATGAGGGAAAGCACGGACGCGAATAGTAACAGCAACACTTAATATTTGGCAGAGTTTCAATTCTCTGGAGTCATTCAGGACTATGCATAAATTCTCCACCAGCTGAAATCCAGTGCTGGTCGTGTTCACTAGGCTGCTACTCAACAGGAAGGCATCAGTATTCAATCAACAAGAGCATTCGCCGGCTTAAATCCAGAACTCTTTCGTCTAACTTCTGACCCTTTCCCTCAAGCTGTAGCTACAACTAATAAAGGTAGTTCACACGGCGCGTTCTTTTATAGATATCCTCTCGACAATGCTCATCTGACATCTTCGAACTTATGTCGATCTTTTACAGAAGATCCCATAGAAATGCCGAGTACCTACGACGGTGGACTGGAGACGATCATATCGAAGGCAGTATTCTCCGAACAAAGAAATCATCCAAGAGCTTCAAGTTAACGAAGAAATTCCATGTCTCAGTCAATAATAATCTAACTTATCCGCCCGTATACACTGGAATTACTGTCTTCTGCAGTAAAACCGCAGATTTTGCTTCCTTGTCCATGATCTGCCAATAATGATTCTTCATCAGTAGGAAGAAAATTTGAGGGAAGACTTATATTTCAATTAGAAGAGTTAACTTCATTTCAATTTTTATATTTATAAATTAAATTAAATTATATAAATTATTATTTTATAACATATTAATTAATTATTTAATATTAATTGTAAAATATTTTATAAAATTTTACATTAATTTTTATTAATCTAATATTTTGATATTTTGTTTAATTAGTTTATATTGTGGCTGAGAAACAGTGATAACATCAGATCTGAGTGACACTAACTCTTAATTTTTTGTTCTCATAAGTACTCATGATTTTTTAACATCACTAAATTGTCCTACATATCAGGAACTGGTTAACACAATATTAATATTATATAATCATAGTATTTACTTTTTTTACATAGTGACATATAATACTACTATAATACTAATTTAAATGTATTATGAAATTGAATTAAAATATTATTAAAATTTAAACTTCATCCATCTATTTATAATTTATAATGAATGTGGATATTCTGTCTTCATAAACTATGTTCAAATCTACTTGTTATTACAATTTTTAAGTAATTGATAAAAATAGAAATATCAAAGTGTTTAATATTTTTAGACAAATATTTTTAGAGAAAATCATTTAGATTATTCTGTAATTATTTTCATGCTTCAACTATGCTTTATTTCATTCTCAGTTTAGTTTTTATTTTCTTATTTCAAGTAAGAATTAATACTAAATTAATCTCCTCCATTAAATATTAATAAATTATCAAAAAAAAATAATGAATAAATGTTTTATTTTCATAGTGATAAACCATATAAATTAGATATATATTCAAATCTTAACATTGCATATGTGAAACACCTTAATTATCAATTAATTCTAATTTTTCATGTTCTTGTTTCTTTAAAATATATGAAACATGGGAGAACATGTTATACAAATATCTAGTAAGCATATTCTTCAATGAAGTTTAATAAGAATATGTAATTGAACATTAATAAATTTTATATCATTATGTTATTCTTGAAATGGTTGATTAAATTTATTTAATTTAATTAGATCATTCACTAGTGAATAAATATAAAATTGAATTTGAAATATTGTGCCTATTTAATCTATCTTTTTATTATGATTTTTCACATATGTCCTAAAAAATCATTAACTTGATGAATTTAAAGTAATAGTAAATTATGTTTTTTTTCAGATTTTGCCAATCAATAATATACCTTATTGGTCAATTTATTGCCATAATTAAATTCATGAAAATAATTTGAAGATTTTTTTATAACCAATGCCTCATAATATACTACAAAGTAAATATATAACAAATAAGACACTTCATGAATCAACATAATAGTCAAACCTTTATGAATACCATGAATACTTTCATAAATTAATACATAACAATTCTCACCATTTTACATTTTTATCAAACCATTTCAGATAATAATCCTCATATGCATTCATACACTATTTATGTAGTATTATCCTTGATATATTCTTCCATTCCCTTAATTTTCCAATAAACCTTTTTCCAATGCAAGCAAAATATCTTTCCAGTATGGAATATTAATATATGAACAATATCCTTTGGTTAAAGGAATATTGGGTGTTATTAAATACTTATGAAAATAACATAAGTATTGATATAATTCTAAAGGTAAATCTCTCATAGCTACAAAATATATAGTTTGTATATAATTATAAAGGTAAATATCTCATAGCCAAAAAAATATATAGTTTTCATTTTTGTGATTACTTTGGATTTGTTTTTGTATTTCTATTAGTTGAATTGAATGTTTATAAGTATCACATACAACATCACCTTTCTTCCTTGCATATGGTGTTTTTTTTAATTTGATCATTACTGAAGACTTATGTGCTCTTCACCATTGGAACATATTATAGGATATGTACATTTGTGTATTAATTTTCATTCATGTTCAAATTATGTTTTAGGAAATTATGTTTTAGGAACTACCTGTTTTCTTTTTATTTTTATGAAAAAAAAAAATTTCACTATTAAATTACCCCGTTTTACATGGAAAAACATTTCATAAAAAATAGATTAAAAATATCACATCAATATAATAATAATAGAGAATAAAATTATTATCATTTAAAAATGATATTATAACAACAAATTTGAAATTATTACATTCCTTGAAAATTGCATGTAGCATATGTAAACAACCCAATCTCTATCCCCTTTTACTAATTGAGTTCAAATAACTATTAAAGTTTGTTTCTTTTCTTACATTTCACAATCAAATTGTTTGTAAACATATCTTTCACATTAAGATTTAAAAAAAAATGATATAGATCATTTTAAGATAACACTTAAAAACAATTTTTATTATATTTTTTAATTAAATTAATTTTTTAGGAACAAAAGTAGTTAAACAAAATCAATATTATAATTCAAATTCAATAATATCATAGAAACTAAATTTAATTTTATTAAAATACTAAATCCAATCATTTTTATAACACAATTAAAAAAAAATAATTTTATAATCAAATTATTGTATAACACATTTTTTAACTATTCAAATTTATTAAAAAATAATTTTATAATCAAATTATTGTATAACACATTTTTTAACCATTCAAATTTAAAATCCATAACATTTAAATAACCTGTAATAAAATATTTTTACAATATCTAAACATTTAAAACTACACCAAAATAAAATACACTTATTATTCAAATGATTTATGATTTAAAATTAAAAAAAAAAAAATACTCTAATTGTGTTCAATGTTTATTACAATTTAACCATGCCAGGATTAAATTATACTTTTACTTTATCAATTAAAAAAAACATTACAACACAACCTACTTTAATTTCCAAATTTATTTGAATGACCATTCAAAATAAAGATTAAGGATTACACATAAAGAATAAGAATTATAGTTGGAATTATTAAATATATTATTTAAGAATAAGAATTATAGTTGAAATTATTAAATCTATTATTTAACAATAAGATATTTTTTAAAATATTTATGAATGATAAAAAAAAAATATTAAAGCATAATGTTATTATTTAATATTAATTTAATAAATTAATAATTATTATTATTAAATTTTTTATTAATAATTAATATTGTTAAAAATTTTATTAATAAAAAAATATATATTATATAAATATATTTGTTTTACAAAGATATAAAAAAAATAATAACTCTATGAACATTTTTTGTTTACTAATTATCATGCACTAGAATTTTATATTACATAACTTTTTTAAAAATAAATAAGTACAATCTCCCATAACATTTACATATTTTCTATGTTATTTTTATCCATAATTTTTTTGCTTACCACTAGCACTAAATTTCTATATTACATAATAAATAAAATTTAAAAATATGTTTGTAAAAAGAATTATGAAATATTGAGATTGATGTTCTAAAGAGTTGTGTTTGAGTATTAAATATATTTCTATATTACTTAATGAATAAAATTTAAAGATATGTTTATGAAAGGAATTATGGGACCTTGAGATTGATGTTCTAAAGAGTTGTGTCTGAGTGTTGAATAAGAAAAAAGAAGTGTACGAGGAACATTGGTACAATGGAATGCTTTTCTAAATGGTACAATGGAATGCTTTTCTAAATACAAGCAATGTAAATATAGGAAAGTGGTAGTGGGGGTTATATGAATTCGAATTCCCCCTTTCCTTTTATTGAGAGCAAAAATATTCACCACTACCAGAGCAAGGATTATGTT
Source organism: Picea mariana (assembly GCA_032191745.1). Classification (NCBI taxonomy): domain Eukaryota; kingdom Viridiplantae; phylum Streptophyta; class Pinopsida; order Pinales; family Pinaceae; genus Picea; species Picea mariana. The sequence goes on along the minus strand of JASDQU010101358.1, from coordinate 782,356 downwards.
GGTATGTTGTAGTAGGTTGTAGATTATAAAAAAACCAATATAAACTTTCTACTTTATAATGTCAATAAATATAGGTGAGACATGCATGATGTAATAATAATTTGGGAATAAACTTTTTGAAAATGAGAATGTATTGTATAGAAATGATAATAATTATTTTTTAATAATTATTATGTAATTATTTTTTGGATAGCATATAGGGGGAACTTGCATAAAATCAATTATTAATAAAGGAAAAAAAAACCATAAAAATATTGAAATAAATCATATTATGAAAAGTTTTGAAAATGAGATTGTATTATATAGAAATGATAATAATTATTTCTTTGAATTTATATAATATAAGGAAATAATGCATAAAATAAATAATTAATAAAGAAGAAAAATTCCATAAAAACAATGACAAATAAAACATATTATCAAAAGTTTTGAAAAAAAAAAAATTGTTTTAAATTTGATAATAAATTGTTTATTTTAATTTTAATTTACATGGGAAATAGTTTTATGCCATTCTGTAAAATGCTAAAGATTTATTAATGATAATGATGACTTCCTATTTTTGAGAAAATAAAAGATGAGAGTGTTAAAAAATAAGCTTATTAAAGTAAAGTAGTAAGAAAGAACTTTGTTTATAAAAGATTCTTAACCTTAACCTATGTCATAAAGTGAATTAATAAATAAGTTGAAAAATTCAATTTCTTAAAGATTTTATCATTTCAAATAAGTTGAAAAAATCAATTTTAAAAAAGAAAAAAAAGAGCATAACTTAAAAATGTTTTTTTATAACTTAAAAATAAGATGTATATTTTTTGATTTTATTTATTTGGATAAATTTAAAACTAATCAAATTATTAAAAGAAAAATTATAATTAAATTCAAATTAAATAAATGCAATTATAAATTTTTATAAAAAAATATTTTATTTTAAAAGAAAATTTCCAAATAAAATTGATTTCTCTATTTTTAATGCTGGGATCACACATAATATAGATGTAGATGGGATTCTTCCATTCATAGACTTGTTGTTTTTTGGGGTCTTGGCGCAGTTAAAACCACTTCCCTTTAGCACTACATTTCACTGATTTGATCTAAGCGCAGTTCACACATTCCGAATCAATCATTTCTTTTAAGAAGCCTTACTCCTTTCTCATTCTATACAAATACTTATGTAATGAACTAAAATAACAAGATAGATAGACAACACAACATCTAGATAGATCAACATCACCGCATATTCACATTTGCATCACCTATTCAGCAAATCAATCATATTCAATAGCATGGTGATAGAGGAAGATCAAGTTCATTTTGAAGAGGTTAGATGAAAGACACCAATGATTATAATGATTATGGGAAGAGGGGAGAAGGGCTTGTCCGAGTTGAAATAGATTTCCAAAGAACATAGTTCGTGGACTCTTGGTGGGAAGGTGAAGGTAGGGAAAGAGAACACAATGTAAATGGAAGTATGCAAATAGCAAGAGTTAATATTGTTGTAAAGTAAAATGTCAAGCAATCTAGAAATGATTCCTATAGAAGCAAGATATGGATGTTGAAACTAAGAGCTACGGAATGCCTTGTTGCTGCAAAAAACAAATTATGTGCTTGAAACTTTGTGTTACGGATCAGGTTCAAAGACAAGGACCGGTGCCTATTTATGGAGATTGAGGACTAATGAAGTACATTTAGTTGTTTACCATAGTTGAAAGGTGAACATGATTAAATGAAAGGGCACACTGCTAAAGAAAAATTGCTTGGGAAGGACAATTAATCTCCAGATAGAGAAAAGGAAAGACATAGAAGATGGAACATTAATAGTGGTAGCTAACGCAGGCATGCTACGTGATGTAAGATGAATGGTTGTGGTGGAAGAAGATTAATAGAAGAGCTTATAACGAGCTAGATAGCTCTTGATGTATGAAGATTTGTAAGACGAACAAGATGGAAATAATAATGGAGAAGATGGAACATTAATGTTGATAGCTAAATCAAGCATGAAGGTTAAGTAAGGCGAATGGTTGTGGTGTGAGAAGATAAATAGAACAAATTAAAAGAATGTATGAAGATTTGTGAGCCTAACAATATGGCAAGGATAATAGTGTCGTTGATGGAGAGACTTCTCCATATTAATAGAAAAGGAAACGAGTGAAATGCGTCACCATGGCTTTGTTGGAAATAGTAATTACAAATCGTTGAGCTCACGTTTCCGCCAATTTGTTAGTCAACTGATTTTGTCACTCATTCAGTTAGTTAGAATATTTTTCAATCGGTTTTGTTAGTCTACAACTTCAGTTCATCAGTTTACATTTTCTTATATGCAATCTTAGTCTAAGTCACTCTGCAAGCAGGGGAGTTAATTAATGGAGCCATTCCTTATCTTTCTATAGTTCAGTTAAGTAGTTGAGAGTCAATGAAATTAATGGTCGTTAACTTCTGTAAGAATTGTAAGAATTCTCAGTCACAATCAATATATATCTGAATTTGAAAGTAGTTGAATACATATGTAGAGAGGTAGAGAGGACAAAGCCATGAAGGAGAAACAACAACAACTAAGTAGTCGAAGAAGTCTGAGAGCACAAGCTCAATGACTAAAAAATCAGCAGAAATTGTTGGAGCCAAAGCTCATCATCGTTCTATATTTTGTAATCGTGCGTTGCACTGAAGTTATTAATATCAAGTAGTTTGTGTGTTGACAAATTTCTTGTGTATTTCTAATTTTATGTGCTAAGCATAGCATTGTGTTAATTTTCATCCATAAATCATTATATTAAGTGTTTATACCACATCACACAATAAATCGTGTAGTGTGTGAACTATGCGAGAAGTCCTGAGAGTTCACTGACAAAGTTTGTGGTGCGCAGTATTTTGTCACTGCACTTTGCATATTTTTTGTGCATGTCGTAGATCCTAGATGTGGTATCAGAGCAGGTTGATCGCAGTAGGTTCTATCAGAACAAGTTTAAGTGAAACAACTCTCTTGAAAGGTGAAAATATGGCTTCTACTTCAAATATGCAACCTCCCACTTTACAGGAAATAATTATGAGTTATGGTCCTTGACCATGAAGGAATTGTTCTAAGGTGAAGATGTATGGGAAATAGTCGACAATGTCTATGTGGAACCAATATATAAGGAAACATATAATTCTCAGACACAAGATGAGAAGGATGTGTTGAAAGATGTAAGGAAGAAGGATGGAAAGATGATGTTTTACATACATCAATCCATGCACGAGAGGATAATCCCAATATTTGCATTAGCAAAACAATGCAAGGAAGCATGGGACATATTACAAACCTATTATGAAGGTATGGAAAAAGTCAAGACTTCTAAACTACAGATTCTTAGAAGATATTTTGAAACTATGTCAATGAGAGATACAGATACAGTAGATTCCTTTTATACCCATTTCATTGGCATAATAAATCATATTAAGTCTCATGGTGAAACCATACAAGATAGAAAAGTTGTTTAGAAGGTACTTAGGAGTCTTCCTCCTAAATTTTATACCCTTGTTGTGACTCTAGAAGAAAGAAAAGATTCGAGTCAGTTTAGTATAAATGAACTGCAATCTTCTCTCATTGATCATGAACACATACTAAATAGGTCAAACATATCATTAGAGAATGCATTTTCCACGTAGTCATCTATAAGTCATGGAGGAGGAAGGGGGAGAGCTAACTCTAGAGGCATAGGAAGAATTTTTGTGAGAGGTGGATGGAGTAGCAGTCTTGGAAACAGTAGTGGAAGAGGTCAAAACCCAAATACCATTCAACCAAGTGGTCCAAGAGATGATAAATCAAATATTCAGTGCCATTATTGTAAAAAGTATGGAAATTATGCATATGAATGCAGGAAGAGATAGTGTAATCAAAAAAATAAAATTCAAGATTAGTCATACAACACAAATAACCTAACCAATCCTATGTTTATAGTGCGCACTAAAGAAATCCCCATAGTCTCACCAATTGAATGCAATATTTCTCAAGCAATTCCTTCTGACATATGGTATTTAGATTCAGGCTGCAGTAACCACATGACATGAAACATAGAATTGTTTTCTAGTTTGGATAAGTTAGTTCAAACCAAGTTTACACTTGGAACAAATATCCAAGTCACTGTCTTAGGCAAAGACACTATAAAAATTTTAACTAAGAAAGGAGAACGAAAAGTTATACCTAATGTATATTTTGTTTATGGTCTAAAGCATAATCTGATGAGCACATGACAATTGTTACAAAAAGGATATATAATCTACATGGAAGATAATCATTGTGTGATTATAGACAAATATCCAAGTGATCACGCTATTGCAAGAATTCAGATGACAAGCAACATAATGTTTCCATTGACATTGAACCACCCAACAAGAAAAATACAATGATAGTTGTTGGTAAATAAAAATATGTGTAGTTAGACATTGCATTTATAGTAGAAAGTGCACGTAGTTCCAATGAAGAAAATAGCGTGTACAGTACCAAGAAAAGAGAAAATGGCACATAAATTAAGGCGACATTCCAATCTGAAACACATAATGATTCTTGGCTATGGAATTTCGGATTTGGATAGTTGAACTTTGGAGGTCTGAAGGTTCTACACACAAAGGATATGGTAAAAGGCGTACCATTGATTCAAAAACTAGAAAGGATATGTGAAGGATGCATATTTGACAAACATTATAGAGAATCATTTCCAGTTGGCAAGTCTTATAGAAAAAAATATCCAATGGAAATTGTACATTCAAACATTTGTGGACCAATGAAAACTTCATCTCTAGGAGGAAATGTTTATTTTCTAACATTCATTGATGAATTCTCAAGAAAGACATGGATTTATTTCCTAAATCATAAATCTGTCGCATTGGGTTGTTTTCAGCAATTTAGATCACTTGTGGAGAAACATAGTGGTTACTACATCAAATGTCTAAGAACTGATAGACGAGGAGAATACATCTCAAGATAATTTCAAAACTTTTGTACAGATCATGGCATCTACAAGCAATTTACCGTGCGATATACACCATAGCAAAATGATGTCATAGAGAGAAAGAATAGAACCATCATGGAGATGGTGCACAGTATGTTGGCAACCAAACATTTGTCAAATGAATATTGGGATGAAGCAGTAGCAATTGCAGTATACATCTTGAACAAATTTATGACAAAGAGTGTGAAGAACAAAGTTCCTCGAGAAACTTGGACATGTATGAAGCAAAATATGGCACACTTAAAAAAAATTTGTTGCACCCCATACGCACATGTTCCAAATGAGCTGAGAAGGAAGCTCGCCAATAAAGGACAAACATGTCTATTTGTTGGGTATTATAAATAAACCAAATGATACAAACTGTATGATCATGTTGCAAGAAAATTCATAATCAACTGCGATGTTCAATTCGTGAGGAATGAAGCATGGGATGGAAGCATAGAAAATATAGTCATAATTATTGATGCTATGGAGCATGATGACATAAAAGAAGAAATGGTTCAAACACCTTGTATAAATCAATTTTCATTCCCTTTGATACCTGGCACTGTAGCACAAATCATAGCACATAATACTCTAGTAAGAAAAATAGGTGCTCCATCTACACCTAGGGTTCAAAAAACATCAACAAGCAATCCAAGTAGTTATGCATATCCAGATCCAACATTAGCAAGTCTCTTACAAAGAAAGAAAAGAAGTCTGCGTGGAATCTATAATAAAAATGCAACAAATTCATTTTCAGTTTTTCCTTTTTTTCAAAAATAGATGATCCATTAACTTTTAAAGCAGTTCTCAAAGATGATATATGGACACAAGCCATGGATGAAGAAATCAAATTCATAGAGAACAATTAGATATGGAAATTGGTAGATGTATCTGAAGACAAGGATGTGATAAGTGTCAAATGTATTTATAAAACCAAGCAAGATGCAGATGGAAATGTTGAAAAGTACAAGGGAAGGTTAGTTGCAAGAGGTTTTATACAACAACCTCAAATTGATTTCAATGAAACATTTGGACTAGTTGCATGCATGGACACAGTAAAAAATGTGTTATCCCTTGCCGCATAGTACAAGTGGTGAGTTTATGAAATGGATGTAAAGTCAACATTTTTGAATGGACACATAGAAGAAGAAGTATATGTCAAAAAGGCACAAGGCTATGAGGTTCCAAGACAAGAAGAAAATGTGTACAGATTGAAGAAATCATTGTATGGATTAAAGCAAGATCCAAGAGTTTGGTAGAGTCAGATAGATTCCTATCTTACATAGAATGGATTTTAGAGAAGTGAAAGTGAGCCAACATTGTACATCAAACAAAATCAGCAAGGTAACATGTTAATTGTTTTCTTATATGTGTATGATTTGATTTTTATAGGTGATTTTGGGATAGAAGAATTTAAGTCAGTCATGAAGGATGAATTTGAAATGAATTATTTAGGAATTATGAGATATTTTTGGGGTATTGAAGTACACCAGTCCAAAATTGGTATATTTATCTCACAGTCAAAATATGCGTATGAAATTCTGAAAAGATTCAATATGATAAATTCCAAAGAAGCCCCAACACCTGTCATAACAAGATTGAAGTTAAGAAAGGAAGATAAAGGGTCCAAGGTGGATCCTGCATTGTTTAAAAGAATGGTAGGTAGTATTATGTATCTAATAGAGAAAAGATCGGATATTATGTATGGAGTGAGCCTAATCTCAAGGTTCATGGAAACTCCAAATGAATCACATTGGAAGGTAGGAAAGAGGATACTGAGATATGTGAATGGAACAAAATATTTTGGAATCATGTATTCTACTTTAGAGGATTTTAGACTTATTGGATACATTGACAGTGGTTGTGGAGGAAACATAGATGACAGGAAAAGTACCTTTGGGTACACATTTCATTTTGGAACATGTATGGTATCATGGGAATGAAGGAAGCAATCCATAGTGACTCTTTCTTTAGCAGAAGTTGAGTTCGTCGCAGCTACAACTGCAGCTTGTCAACCAGTTTGGATGCAAATAATGTTGATGGATTTATTGCAGGAATAAAAGGAACCAAAAACAATATTTTTTGACAATAATTCAACAATAATGTTATCAAAGAACCATGTGTTTCACAAGAAAACTAAGCATATTGATACAATGTATCATTTTATCAGATACTTGGTGAATAACAAAGAGATTTGTTTAGATTTTTGCAGGTCAAAAGAACGATTCGTAGATATGTTTACAAAGGTTTTAGCAAGAGATGCATTTCAACTTCTGCACAGAAGTCTGGGAGTCTTCACAGTAACAAATAAGTGAGAGTATAATGAAAATTCAAATTTTCAATGTAATTTGTTTTTATGTAATCCCACGTACTTATAATTAAGAGGGATTGTTGGAAATAGTAATTACAAATCATTGAGCTCATGTCCATGTCGATTTGTTAGTCAACCAATTTTGTTAGTCAATTTAGTCAGAAGATTTTTCATTCGGTTCTCTCACTCTCCAACTTCAGTTCATCAGTTCACATTTGCTTCTACACAATATTAGTCTAAGTCAGTCAACAAGTAGGGGAGTTAATTAATGGAACAATTCCTTATCTTTCTATAGTTCAGTTAAGTAGTTGACAAGCAATCGAATTAATGGTCGTCTTTAATGCTAGATTCAGTTAGCTTCTGTAAGATGTCTCTATCACAATCAATATGTATTCGAATGTGAAAGTAGTTGAATACAGATGCAAAGACTTAGAGAGAACAAAGTCGTGAAGGAGAAACAACAACAACTAAGGTGTCAAAGAAGTTTGAGAGCACAAGATCAGTGTCTAAAAAATCAGCAGAAGTTGTTGGAGCCGAAGCTCATCATAGTTTAATATTTTGTACTTGTGCGTTGCATTGAAGTTATTAATATCAAGTAGTTTGTGTGTTAACAAATTTCTTGTGTATTTCTAAGTTTATGTGCTAAGCATAGCACTGTGTTATTCTACATCCATAAATCATTCTATTAAGTGTTTATATTAGAGTGTGTAGTAATTAGTACTGTGAATTGTGTGATAGGTCTTGAGAGTTCAGCTACAAAGTTTGTAGCACGCAGTATTTTGTCACTCGTAGGCATTGTAGATACTAGAGGCTTGTGGATTAATGATATGAGTAGTGAGGTTTATTTACATCTTATTTGTGACTTTGAGTGCATTATTGATGTTAGTGTGAATTAGAATGAGAAATATGCGGCCTCATATGTTTCTCTTATTTGTTCACGATTATATTTAATCCATTTACCATACCTATGAATTATGCACCATATGTGTGAATTATGAGAGGTTGAATATGTGAATATATGAATCAAAGATACTTTTGACTATCAAAGTTATATAGAGAGATAAGTTTATGTGAAGAGTTGTGCATTTGAATCTATAACTTCTTATGTGAATGGGCGAGTTAAATTCTTATGTAGGGTCATCACACCATGTACTAAGCCACATGTTTCTTATGCTTGAGTGTTTATTGTGATGATGGCCTATGAGAATATTAATCTTCACTAAAGAGAGTAAGAGCTGCATGAAGGATGTGTTTGGTGTGGACTGATTAACATCATGTTTTATATCTTTCTGTAGAAGGAATGTTTTCATGGATGCACAACTTTTTCTTCCATGGCTGCAATCTCTATTATGCAATGTAGTTGTTTTGAGATTTTGCATTGCCCAAGCTATCCTTCTAAATCAAAGATTTGATTTCGCTATGAAATAATCTGATGTAGCAGGGGTTGGGGAGGGGTATATCACCCTGCCTCAAGTAGTATTGGGACGTTTTAATTTTATGAATATAATATTATGTTTCTATTTTCTCAAGTGGTATCCGAGCATTTGAATTTTATGACTATGATCTTATATTTCTATTTAAACTACACTCTGGAATTGTGGGATTAACATTGTGAGCTTGGTTCTATAGTTCAAATCCAGAGGGGGGTAGGGTATGTATACCTCCATAGACTTTACCAGTCAAATCGATGGGTGGAGGAGGGTCCCTTCTACACTCTGGCATTGTGGGCTTGACATTGTGATCTTGGTCCCTTGCTTAACTTCAAATCTCTTATGAAAGGTGTTGGGGATGCTTTTGAATTTATCAAATTGAATCTTTTCAAAATTTAATGCGCATATTTAGACTGTGAAATAAATATACCATATTTGGACTAGTGGACTTCAATACCCAAAAAATCCTTCATAAGCCCCAAATCATTCATTTCAAACTCATCCTTCATGACTAACTTAAATTCTTTTATGCCAAAATCACATGTAAAAATCCAATCATCTACATTTAAGGAAACAATCAACATATTACCTTGTTGATTTGTTTTTATGTATAGAGTTGGCTCACAATCACTTCTTTGAAATCCATTCTAAGTGAGATAGGAATATATGTGACTGTACTAAGCTCTAGGAGCTTGATTTAATCCATACAGTGCCTTTTTCAATATGTATACATTTTTTTCTTGTCCTAGAATCTCATAGCCTTATGGTTGTTCCACATATACTTCTTCTTCTAAATGACCATTCAAAAATGTTGAATTTACATTCGTTTGATAAACAAGCCATTTATTCTACACATCAATGGCCAACACAGTTATGAACTTGTCCATACGTGCAACTGGTGCAAATGTTTCATTGAAGTCTACACCAGGTTGTTGTGTAAAACCCCTTGCAACTAATATTTTCTTATGCTTTTGCATATTTCCATCTGCATCTTGCTTGGTTTTATAGATCCACTTGACAACTATCACATCCTTATTCTCAGGTACATCTACCAATTTGTCTGTCTAATTTATCTGTATGCTTTCAATTTCTTCATCCATAGCTTGGTCCCATACATCATCTTTGACAACTTCTTCAAAAGTTAATGGATCATCTATCTGTGAAAATAGAGAAAAAACTGAAAATGAAGTTTTTGTGTCAACATTATAGATGTCGTGCAGACTTCTTGTCTTCCTTGGTAACATACTTGCTAATGTTGGATGTGGAGATGTAGAACTTCTTCGAATTCTTGCTGGAGTTTGATGCACTCTAGGTGTGGAGTGTGCACGTGCAGATATCACAGGAATAGTTTTCACTGTTATTTGTGTTGCAATTCCATGGGTGGAAGGAAATGTTGTCTCACCTGTACATGGGGTTTGAACCACTTCATCTTCCATGTCATCATGCATGAAAGCATAAATAATTTTGACTATCCTTTCTATGCTTGCATCCCATGCTTCATTCTTTACAAATTGAACATCATGACTGATTATGACTTTTCTTGCAATATGATCATATAGTTTGTATGATTTTGTATCTTCAGAATACCCAACAAATATAAATTTTTGTCCTTTGTTGTATACCTTCTTTCTCATCTCATCTGGAACATGCGAATATGCTACACAACCAAAAACTTTTAAATTCTCAACATTATGCTTCATACCTATCCAGGATTCCTGAGGAAGTTTGTTTTTGACACTCTTTGTTAGACATCTATTAATGATGTATACTAAATTTGCTACTTCTTCATCCCAATATTCATTTGTCAAATTTCTGGTCACCAACATATTGCATGCCATTTCCCTGATGGTTTGATTCTTCCTTTCTACGAAACCATTCTATTGTGGTGTATACCATGCAGTAAATTGCTTGTGAATGTCATGAGCTTTAAAAAAGTTATGAAATCTCTTGAAACATATTCACCACCTCTATCTATTCCTAGAATCTTGATGTAATAACTACTTTGTTTCTTCACAAGTGATTTGAACTGTTGAAAACAACCAAATGCATCAGGTTTATGTTTTAAAAAACAAATCATTTTTTTTCTTGAGAAACCATCAATAAATGTAATAAAATAGTTATTTCCTCTTATAGATGGTGTTTGCATTGGTCCACATGTGTATGAATGCACAATTTCCAATGGAGCTTTTTCTCTATATGACTTTCCAACTCTAAATGACTCTCTATGTTGTTTTCAAAAAATACAATCTTCACATATACTTTCTAGTTTTTCAATCAATGGAATACTTTTCACCATATCCTTTGTATGTAGCAGTTTCATACCTCCCAAGTTTAATGTCCAAATATGAAATTCCACAGTGAGGAATCATTCTACACTTTAGATTGGAATGCTTCTTTCATCTATGTGCCATTGTCTTCTTCTTTCTTGGAACTACACACACTGCATTATCCTTCTTTAGAACAACACACACTTACTTTTTAACTTTCTTCTTTGAATGGAGTGTCATAACATGCATATTTTTCTTGATAGACAAGTTTCATTGTTTTTATCTTCATGTTTGGCTTCAATGTTAATGGAAACATTTTGTAGCTTGTCATCTAAATTCTTGCAATAAGTTGGTTTCTTGGAAATCTCTCCAAAATCACACAGTGGTTATCTTCCATGTAGATTCTATATCCTTTTTGTAAAAAAATTCATGTGCTCATCAAATTATGTTTTACACCAACAATATAATATAGATCAGGATCACATTTTTTCTCTCTTTTCTTAGTCAAGATGTCAATATTACCTTTACCAAAGATAGTGACTTGGATATCTTTTCTAAGTGTAACTTTAGTTTGGACTGAATTATCCAAACTACAAAACAAGTATAATTTTCCTTTCATGTGATTATTGCATCTTGAATGTAGATATCATATGCCACAAGGACTTTCTTGAGTAACATTACATTCAACTGGTGAGACTATAGGAATTGCTTCAATGCGTGTTATAAACATAGGACTAGAGGGAGTATGTGTGTTGTTTGATTGATCTTGACCTTTCTTGGTTTGATCATATTGTCTCTTATTGCACTCATATGCATAATGACCATAATTTTTACAGTAATGACACTGAATCTTTGATTTATTAAAGCTCTGACCACTTGAATAACTAGTATTTGTATTTTTTCCTCTTCCACTATTTTTTGTAGGAATGTTACTGCATCCACCTCTAGCATAACTCCTTCTTCTACCTCTATAGTTAGATCTCCCCCTTCCTCTTCCACGGCTTATACATGATTGTGCAGAAAATGCATTTTCTAATGACATATTTGATCTATTTAATTTATTTTCATGATTTATGAGAGAGGCTTGCACCTCATCTAGACTAAATTGAATGAGGTCTTTGTTATCTTCTAAAGTCACAAAAAGAGTATCAAATTTAGGAGGAAGACTCCCAAGTACCCTCTTGAATCTATATCTTTCATTGACAAAGGAATCTATTGAATCTATATCTTTCATTGACAAAGTTTCAAAATCTCTTCTAAGAATTTGTAATCTTGAAGTCTTGACTTTTCCATACCTTGATAATAAGTTTGTAATATGCCCCATGATTCCTTGGCTTTCTTTGTTGATGCAACTCTTGGGAGTATGCTCTCATGCATGGCTTGATGTATGTAAAAAATTATCTTTCCATCCTTCTTCCTTTTATCTTTCAAAGCATATTTCTCATCTTGTGTGAGGGAATTGTGCATTGTCTGATATGTTGGTTCACATAGTCATTTTCAACTATAAACTGTAAATATTGACCCTGAAATAATGGCTTCATGGTCAAGGAACATAAATCATAATTTTTACCTGTAAAAGTGGGAGGTTTCATATTTGAAGTAGAAGCCATGATTTAAAAATTCAACAATCACCTTACAACAAAGTTGCTACTCTTGAAACCTATGATGATACAACTTTTTCTGATCAACCTTCTCTAATACCAGATATCATATCTACAACACGCATACAAACTCAATGCAACACATTTACAAAGACCCCGTAGTGAATTTCTTCGTCATTGAACTCTAAGGACTTATCGTACTACTCTTAGCACATATACACACATGTAATGCAAATTCAAGAACTTGTAAACTTACTTAAGCTTGAGCAGAAACAAATAGAAGATATTTCAGTGTGTTTGAACACAACAAAATCAACAATACTCATAAAACGAAAATACTTAATATATTACCAACTTGCGTGATGCGAGCGGTTACAAAATACAAAATTGTGTCGAGCTTCAGCTCCAAACACATCTACAAATTTTCAAGCATAGAGTTTTTTCTCTCAGACTTCTTCGTCTCACTATACAGTTTCTTCTGCTAACTATTGAATAACACTCTATCTCTCTGAATATATTGACTACTTATAGACTCATAATTGTATAGACTAATACTGAGACTTTCTATAGAACTAAACTGACTCAAACATTTAAGACGACAATAACTTCAACTGACTCTTATTTGCATAACAGAGCTAGAAAAAGATAAAATATAATCTCATTAAATAATGCTCTTTCTAACAATCCTTCTTGTCGTCTCTAACTAACTAAATCTCCTGCTTTGTGTGACAGATAGAGTCGGTGTAAGTTTGAAGATCATGACTTGTAATTAATATTTCCAACAGAGAAGGGTAACATAACATAGTATATCGGAAAAAAAAATGGCAATTGTGACAGTATAACACCTGCAAATGAACAATCAAGTCAAGTTCTTTTACCCAATCTTCATCCTAGGTGATAGTGGTGTGGGTGTGGGTGAGGGGAGGTTAGGAGGATAAGGGATTACGGTAGGCTTGTGGAAATAAAACTCTTTTGGGTCCAATTATTGACAAAGAGGTGGATAATGAATTCTTTACCTAGAAATTATCGGTGAAAGGGTTTTCACAAGAAACCCAAGAATACTCATCGGACGTGAGAATGAGGTTATAGATGAGGAAAGTGTGATTTAGAAATTCTAGTATGCTATATCACGTTCCGGAGGGGAGTCGACAGGCTTTTCACTGAACAAATATTTGGGATAATATTGTGCTTAGCCTTGAGGTACTGCAGTTCTTCGATATAATGAGTAGGGGGCAATGAAACAATTATGACACTAGAATCATGGCACAGACACTGGATGCAGATGTTAGTAGGAGATTGTGAGAAAACCTCCACCTAGCGGCCCAAGGGATTCCTCTGTTAGAAAATGGTTTGGTGGGTGAAGGTAATGCAGTAAGTGAAAGACAAATTAAGGTGTTAGCCAGAGTGAAAACCATTTAGATTAACCAACGAAAAAAATGTATCTTACTTGGAAAGGTTAAAGGAGAATGTCTAATAAACACCATGAATGATGCCTAAAATGACCACACATATCCTCTATAATGGACCTTTGGATTATCTGTGTGATATAGGCATCATTAGGAGGATTTTCACCCCATGGTTGGTCCGTGAGGCCTTAACCATCACGAGGGAAGGAAAAAATATCCTTGGGACCCAAAATAATATTCTTTGTAAAAGACTCCTTGAAGTAGCACATGAGAGTTAGTTAAATTATCCTTGCTATCCCATTACAAATATGGATTTCATTAGTAGTTTTTTCATAAAAAAAAAATGGCTCTTGGGGATTCAATCATCCCTTAGGGAATAAAACAAGGGCCTTAATCCCTAAATGAAGCTTCCTAAGTTAAAATTCCATGAACAAGGACTTGAACCATGACCTAAATCCTTTTTGTGGATCTTAAGCATACATATTTATTATAAATTCCATTATAAGATTTTGCACACCACATATGACACTTGCAGACTTGACTATTGTTAGAGAAAAAACATGTGTTTCTTAGGTATTATTTGAATCTTCATGAGATCAATACTTGTGAAGTGGTTATCAAACAATGAGACAATACCTGTATAGGTGATCTTTTTCCTCAATTTAGAATATGGGCATGAGAAAATTAAAGACCTTATGTGCTAACAGAATATCCTTTCTCTCGAGCTTCATGTATTGGGGGCTTAACGAACAACACATGCCCTCTCTATGCATTCTTTAGTCTCTAATTGTAATAATTTAAGAAAAAATCTAGTGTTAAACATTTTCATTTGTAAAATGTTGAGGAGTAGTGAGATGGTATATATTAAAATACACAACCTTAAAAATAATGCATGTTTTTTTCTAGAATTTAAAGCTTCTTGGCAAGATTGAAAATTTTAAGGTACATGTTTACTCATTCAGTTGATTCTTTCACATAACAGCTTTCTTGAAATGACAACATTTGTTCTTCATGATGCATAAACATCAAAAACTTTATTTTTTCTAAATCCCTTTCAATATCTCCATTTTATATTATTTTAAATAGAGTACACAAATCCATTATTCATAAGACTATATACAGATATAGATCCAAATATGTTAATTATTTCTGTATCTCTCAACTTTTACCAATATATAAAATCTAAGAGAAATTATTGTTTCATTTTTCTAATGAACTCAAAGAATGCATTAATGTTTGACCTAATAATTTCAAAGGTTTTCTAAATTTTTTAATTTCAAAAAAAACTAAAATTATTGTTAAAAAGTTTAAAACATTAGGGTTGCACAAGAACAAACTCTTATCTACAATTGTACACATTATTTAAAAAAATTCCATCATTTAAGTAATGTGTATTTTTTGTTGAAGCTTGGGATCATGAGGGATCTGAGGTCCCTCATATAGAAGCATTTGTATTATGGTTAGCATGGAACAATAAATCCTTGTGTGGAGGAGTTGGGGGCATAGTTTGTTACATAGTAACAAGCATCTCTCATCACATTCGTCTTTGTAGAAAAGACCCTATCAGTCAATTCATTTGGGTGGATATTTAATATATTAATACTAAGACGATGCATATAATAATTTGTTATTTCGCAACTACTAATTAAACCTTTTATACTAAAAAAAAATCTAGATAAAAATTGTCCCTTTAAAATATTAGAACAAGATATTTAGAGTCTAAGAAATGAATGTAGTATCCTCCAACTAGGATACTTTAATTCTAGAACTACAACTAATCAAGCTATTATATTAAATAATTATTCCAACCTTAATCCTCTATGGCCTAACAAGGACCTTCTTTTAGCTAATATATATAGGAGAATTTCATAAGAAATGACTGAGAATTTGTATGATATTGAGCTAATCAAGATTTTTAATTCTCAAGATATAATCATTTCCAATGGCATAATGAAGTGGAAATAATATATCCAAATTAATTTCATCCATGGGTTGGGTAATAGTGTTGTGTATTATGTGATCTCAGATATCCCTTTTTACAACCAAATAGTAATTTTTGACCTTTTGAATGGCCATGAGCGTGAGTCTATTCATAGACCTTTAACCCTAGCTCTAAAATTTATATTGCATATAAATCCCCTTGAAAATAACTTTGATAACCAAACACACTTGTTTTTTGACAAAAATAAAGTTGATCTCTTCTTAAAGGACTTAAACACTAAATTAAATCTTCTCTCATATAAGAAAAATATTGAAGATGTCTACCATGGTTTACAACAACCCTCTCTACCTCCATGAAAAAATTCTCTACCGAAGTTCATTTTAAATGGAAGAATATAATTCTCAACCCTTTCTATGATAATGAGTGTAAGAATTATATAAAATCCATTAGGGATGCCTCTAATGCATCCTTTAAATATGATAATATTAATAGATACAAAGCCCTGATGAAAACATAAAAAAGCGCACTACATAAATAAAAAGTAAGAGAGTTTTTTTCACCTATCTAACACATATCTAAAGAAGTGTTCGAGGTAAATTTTAACTCGTAAAACTAAAGAAAATGATATGATCTCCCTAACATACTAGACTTCCTTACGAATCCCATAATGTCTTAGAAAATATTCCAAAATTTTCTACAGAACATGAATTTTTTTCTATAGAAGACATAAGGTTTGGGATTAAGTGACTTGCAAATGAGAAAGATAAGGACATCAAAGGATACCAATATGAGATATTAAAAATTAGAGGACCTATTTTTATCCCTCACTTACACAAGCCCTTCAATTTAGTAGTCATGCAGGGCTTCCCTAAACCATGAACCCAAATCATCATTATACCTATTTTAAAAAGCACGGATAAAAAAATCCCTCTAATTATAGGACCATTACGATTAAGACCAATTTATCCAATCTATATGGAAGTATTTTGAAAAATAACATAAGCATATGGATATAAATCCACAAAAAAATAACTAAAGGCTAAGTTGGTTTTAGAGGTTATCACACAACCGTGGAAGACCTTGTCACACTTAGGATCATTTCAGAGGAGTGTCACAACAATAAAACCAATATATGTTTTTGTTTCATCGAATTTAGGGAAGCTTTTGACCATGTTCCTAGTACCAACCTTTGGAATAGGTTAGAAGGGATAAAAGTTCCCTCTGTGCTAATAGTTGTTGTGGTAAGGAGGTATGAAAATGTTATTTCCAAGTTTACGAGAGATAAAGGTTGGTAAAAAGAAATTAACTATATTATAGGAGTCAAGAAAGGTTGTCCCCTGTCTCGTACTCATTTAAGCATTTGCATTGACAAGTTGGAAGCTTGTCTAGGAGTTGTAGGTTGTGTTGGACCAACTCTTTCTAGTACAATCATCATCCTTCTTCTCTGTGTCAATGATATTGTTCTTATGGAAATGAATCTATATGACCTCAATAAGCATCTTAGGATACTCAAGGACTTCTACTCTAGTATAGGAATGAGTGTGAAAAATGAAAAAATGAAGGTTATGATAATTAAATCCAATAAAATAGCCTATGATACTTTTGTATATGACAAAAATACCTTGGAGTAAGTTCCTTCATACAAGTATCTTGGAATTTATATTCATCAAAATATCAATTGGAACTATACCATTTAGAAAATTATAAATGGAGGGTGGAAATTTTATCATGGGATTGAAAATAATTGTAAATTAGTAGACCTTTCCCTATGGAATAAGAAAAAAAATATCTTTGAGACTCTTTTCATTCTTGTTATCTTATATGAATGTGAATTATGGGGATGAAATATATCTCTAGAATCCTATAGAAATAAATAATATATCCAAAAGAATTTTATAACTTATAATATCAAAATTAAAGGTAATACACCCTATCTTATCCTCCTCATAGAAGTGACCCTTTCTCCCATTGCGGTCAGAACTATGATTTGGTACTTTATGTAAAAGAGAAAGATAAACAACATGAATAAAAAGAGGCTCCCAAAAATTTCTTCATACTCTAGCAAAAATCAGCAACAACTCAAGCGGGGATGGCATAATGATGTGAAGTCTTCGCTAAATCATTGGGGAATAAAAGAAGAAGTTATTATGAAGAATATTGATGTTATTAAAAATATTATTCAAGCTAAATTTGAGAATCTATTGTACGATAAATATTCAGAGGATAAAATAAAATAAAGATATTGCAAGGAGGCTTCTAACCCTAATATTTAATATGAAAAGTATCTCTATGTTTTGACTATCTTTAAAAATAGAATCAATATTGATAAAACTAGAACTAATTCTCATGAGCTACACAGTGAGAGTGGGAATTGAAAAATCCTGAAAACACCATGGCATGAAAATAATATGTCACATTTGTGACACCAAGAAGGTTGAAGACGAAAATCACTTTCTCCTCGAGTGTCATACTTATACAAAAATTAGATCTCATTTTCAAAATATTTGTCATAATACCAACCTTCCTAACATTCTAAGTCATCAAAACCATAGTGGTCATGGAACACTTCTCCTAATGTTTCTTATCATTGAAATAACATTCATTATAAATATATGTAATATATTACCTTTCTTAAGGCCTGATAGACCAATTTTGGTCTAATTGGATGTTAAACATCATCATCATCATTATATTTTAGATGGAGAAAAGAAGTAATATACCATGATTAGAAAATATATAATTTCACATAGTTATACCAAAAATACATAAGTAAACATTATATATTTAGGAAGTTAATTTTATTTTGTACATTTCCTTTTGTTTCACTGTATTCAGATTAGTTTTGTATATGCCTTGAATCATGTCAAGTGCGTTTAGCTCAAGTGGTTGGGAAGAATGATTAGTCTTCTTCCCACCCATATTCAATTATCATAAGTGACATTATTACCCTAGTTATGATCCTCAAAATCAAGGAAAGTAATTTGGGGTTTTCCTTGGACAATATCAATATATAAATATGTAAAGTTAATCTTGTTTTGTTTCTATATGTAAATTAAAGCCATTATAGATTTCATATTTTGTTTTTAGAATGTTCAGATTTATATGATCCATTAACTACAACAATGATCTATACTTAAGGTATACCTGTCATAGTGTTATAAATACAAAGAAAAAATTTGTGGGCTAACTACATTACATATAATATAAAATATCATGAAATAAAATGCTCACTCAATTACAAGAAGCATGGTAAAAAAAATAACAATATAACTTTAATAAAGAGACATTGAAAGTGAATATATATATATATATATATATATATATATATATATATTACAAGTAGCCTACTATTAAAACTTTGTACCTCGAACAAATGTTCTCCTTATAAGCTTGGTGTCTAGAATAAGGGGAAATGTCCAAAACTGATCCCTAAGACATTAACTTTATGAGATATAAAGTTAAAGTGACTTTATGTGCATATTTAATGAAAAGGTGACTTAAATGATTTAAGTTGTGATAAAGTGACCTTATATCAAAACCATTGATCTAGATGGATTGAGATCTAATCTCAATCATTAGATCTTAGGGTTGCTTCATTTTCATAAGGATGAACAAAAAGGGAGTCTAGGTATTGAGGCATCTTATTATTCTCATTATTATTCATGAGAATTTTAAGAGATAAAAGAGAGAGAGAAAGAAGGAGAGAACAAAAGAGAAGAGATGTTGAGCAACATGAAGGGGCGCAAAGACCAATATATTTGACTTTCAAACCAAGGAACATATTCTATCATTTAATGAAGACCATATATCATTAAATACAATTAGTTTGGTACAGGTTTTACATAGTCCGTACAACAGAAAGTTAGCACAAAAATTGAGGAGATGAGAAGCCACAAATTTCAAGGTGAATCCACTATAGAAAATATATACTATTGTGTATAGTTCCATACAGAAAATTACAATCCGTACAATAGGAAAAAAGAGACACTACTTCCCTATAGCAATACAAAAAATTGGGCACAAAATTCGAGGAGTAGGTTAGCATTATTTTTTATGTGAATCTAGGCACAATTTTAAAGATAAGTATGCTTGTTTACTTTATGCAAATAGTTTTTGTTGTATCTCTATTATGTGAGTTCAAGAAATAATAAATATCTCCCTCTCTAACTGGTTTTCCCCTTGTGGGTTTTTCCAAGGGAATTGCGTGAAAAACCTTGTGTTAATTTTTTGGGTTGTTTTCTATTTCGACATTCTGTGTTTGTTGAAAAAGATTCATTGTGTTTCATTTATAAATTTTTGTTTAGAGAATTTACATTTTAGCAGTAAACAAGTGTGGTTTGGCAATCAAACAGTGATAAAAAATTATTAAGACTAAAACTCGGTTGGGTCTGAGAAATTTTACATGGTATTAGAGTGG
>JASDQU010101358.1:702379-751287 GCA_032191745.1 Picea mariana | reverse complement strand
TATCAGGACCACTAACCGAGAAACATTATGGTATGAATATTGTATATGGAATTCATATTGGTTTGGATGCATTGCTATGATATGTGGACTAGTGCATGATTTCAAGTGATGAAACTGCACAAAACCGAATAAACGATGACAAAACCCCCAGCAACACAGTGCCACTGTATATTCCATTGTAGGGTGTGGACCCTAGTTATGATTAGGAGGGGTGGAGGCATTTCCCACCGTGTATCCTCCGAAACCTGAAGTCATGGGAGGAAGGTGTTATTTCATGCTCCCCAAGACATGTGATGATGACTGTTAGATGCCTGCTAGGGAAGCTTGGTCAAGATAGCGACACTTCCGCTTACGGGTTCTATTTGGAATTAGTTCAATATAGTTGACGCTCCAAGATAATCTAGCAGAGGAAGGATAGGAATGGAGATGGAAATAGGTTAGGAAGGAAGGATGAGTAGTAATAGTTGAGAAGGTACGGAGATCTGTCTTGTGGTGGAATTCAATGTTTTCCCTTCAAAAAAAAGAGAAATGTGTATATATGAATATTCATTATTACGTAACTAAACCACAGTTGTTTAAAATAAAATTGTTGAACCGGATAATAGTAATTAAAGGATTTCTCAAACAATTGATTGGTTTGTTGTTTTTTATAAAAGACTAGTCTTGCTGACTGGATTGGATGCATACATAAATTACTAAAGGATGACAGTTTGATTATTAGTACATGCACGAGAATTGTGTGTACTAGCTACACATGCATTTCTTGTACATATACACTAGTATGTATGAGTTTTCTTGACTTACTTAATGATAATGTCGGTTAATTGCTATGAATGTGTGAACCATGTTACTTTTCCTTGTACCATAAGATACCTTAACTTAGGGACGAAGTTTCCTGAAGGGTGGGTGTATGTAACAACCCTAGTAGAATATATGTTTAGGGAATTATTAAGTAAAATTTATTAGGTAATTAATTTTTATAACATATTATTAATTAAACAAAGATTGGTATAATGATACTAATTAAATATTTATTAATTAATTAATGGTTACAATTTGATTAGTTAATTGATTAATTGATTACATGTTACATTCATTGACATGGGTATTAAATTAATACGGTTAATAAATTATAAGTTGAATTTGTTAAAGACTTACGTACATGGAAAGGGATAAGACATTGAACATAAAGGGATAAGATATTAATTATAAAGGGATAAGATATTAATTATAAGGGGATAAGGTAATAAATGTGTAGGTAAGGAAGTAAATGAAAGGAAGGTGGTGAAGGAGGGATATGAGGGGAGGAGGTTTACGAAGGGGGATGACCATTCTACAAGGAATTTTTGGGAGGTTTCTCTTGGATTGCACATAGGAGAGTTTGAGTTCTGTAGTCAGGAAGGGTTAGTACAGGGGGCACCGATTTGCTGGGGGTTTTGGGCACGGGGGCCAGGATATCCATATGATATCCTGGAGCTAGGAAGTTGTCCTAGTTGGCAGGGTGCAAACTCAGTTATGGGCAGAGTTGGTCTGTGGATTCAAGTTGGGCAAGGCAGCAGCAGGAAGGTCAACAAGACAAGAGGAAAACATAGGGTTAGCATCAGACCCAGGTATTTTAAATTACGTATTTGTTTATTCTATTATGAATTTTATTATTCGTTGATCAATTTATATGCGTATGTGTTGAATTTATAAGAAATTACCGAGTTTCATAAATCAAGTAGATATTACTGTTACAGTTTATGGAATTAATGGATGTTAAATTTATATGGTCACTACATGAATACAGTTTTAAGGGTCGAGGATAGATTGGATGGGGCTGTAAATTTCACCCCATGGAAAGCTAGGATAATGTTTCTTTTGGAGGAGAGTGAGTATGGGACATTGTGAACAACACACAAACGAATCATGTGACAATTCCTACATATGCTACTCTTTTGGTAACATATACCAAGAATAACATTAAGGATAAAATAATCATCCTTGATTCCATAAAATACCATGTGATTTCACATGTGAGAGGTAAAGACAATGCCTATGAGATGTGGGAGTCCTTAACTAAACTTTACCAAATTTCCAATGAAAACCAAAAAATGGTATTGAGAGAAAAACTATAAAGCATAAGAATGACGAAGACTGAAAATGTTGCTACTTATATTACCAATATAACTCAAGTTAGATATGATATAGATGTTGTTGGGGAGGTTATTGCTCACAATGAACTTGTGAGGACTGTTTTGAATGGTGTCACAAAGCAATGGGTTGTCTTTGTTGAGGGGATTGTTGCAAGAGAAAATTTTCCCAAGTGGGATTGTATTTGGGATGAATTAATACCAGAGGAAACTCAAAAAGGGTATGTGTAGGGTATTTCATCAAATGGTAATGATGAGGACAATGTGGCTCTTCCAGCAAAGGAAAAAAAAAACTTCCAAGAAAGGTTCCAAGGGTGGGGATAAGAAAAAGGGTTAAGGGAAAATAGACATGAGAAAATTCAAGTGTTTTTCATGTCACAATATGGGGCACTACGCATTTCAATTTCCTAACAAGAAAAATAAACAAGTTATAGCCTCAATGCAAGTGGATGATTTTTACTCTATATTTGAGAAGGAGTTTTCTTTATTAGTTTGTCTTTCCACTAGTGCAACATCTACCAGTGTGTGATATATTGATACTAGAGCCTCTCTCCATATGATAGGTGTGTGTGATAACTTTAAATATTTTACTGAGATGAATGCAAATATTGAGGTAGTGCTTGGTAATGAATCCATAGTCAAGGCAGTTGGGATTGGGACAATATTCTTTCAAGGGGAGTTAACCTCACATGTTACTGATAGATGGCTTGCATGTTCCGGGATTGAAAAAGAACCCGATATTAGTTTCTACTAGTGAGGACATGGGTTATGAGTTGTTGTTCCATGGTGGGAAGGTACTCATACATCCTAAGCAATGCAGTATCACTTTGTCCAAATTGATTGGGATTCGACATGAGAAGCTATAGAGGCTTATGTTTTATTCAACTAGAGCATTGATACATAGTACAAAAAACAATGACTTATGTGAGTTATGTCACAGGAGGATCACCCATTTGCAACATGGGGCTCTAAGAATATTGAGAGAAATTGTTACCAGAGTACCATATTTCACCACAGAGAACCAGTATGTGTGCAAGGGGTGTGCACTTGGGAAGTAAACCAAGGATGATATTCGAAGCATTGACAGTAGAGTAGTAGGTATATTTGATTTGATACATTCCAATTTATGTGGTCCTATGTATTCTCTCTCATTAAGTGGATATGAGTACTATGTCACATTTATTTATGATTTTTTTAGGAAAACCCGGATTTTCTTCATGAAGACCAAGGGACAGGTATTCACGTGGTTCCAATAGTTCAAAGATCTTGTGGAG
Organism: Picea mariana; assembly: GCA_032191745.1. NCBI lineage: Eukaryota > Viridiplantae > Streptophyta > Pinopsida > Pinales > Pinaceae > Picea > Picea mariana. Next base: position 747,881 of record JASDQU010101358.1, on the reverse strand, counting down.
AACAAAACAGGAAATAAAATAAAGGTATTGAAGATGGATAGTGGAGGTGTATACATCCAATGAATTCAATGTTTTTTTTGCAAAAGAAGGCATTGAAAGAGAGTTGAGAATTCCTTACAATGCACAATAGAATGGGGTTTCATAAATGAAGAATAGGGAAATAGTTGGGGCTGTGAGAGCCATACTACATGATCAGGGGATATTTTTCTTTCATTGGGTTGAGGCATGAAACATTGCATTCTATTTTCATAACAGGAGTCCACACAAAGTATTGGGGAACAAGACCCCTAAGGAGGCTTTCGATGGGAATAAGGTTGATGATGGGCACATTAGGAGTTTTGGGTGCCTGAATTATTCATATATTCCTTCAAAGAAGAGGGAAAATATAGAACCCATGACAAAAAAATGTATTTTTGTTGGATAAAGCGATACCTCAAAGGAATTTCACATATACATTCCCTCCTTGAATAAGACACTTTTGTGGAGGGATGTGAGATTTGAAGAGGAAAGATCCTTTAGGAGGTTACGAGATTTTGAGCATGGGGAGAAGTAGGCTCCTCATCTTTAGGAGAGTTCTCCACAGACTGCAATGTCACAGGTTTCAGGATCACTAATTTTAGGGGTGGCATGTGTTGGGTAGGTGTTATATTCTTTGCATGTGTGTGTGTGGGTGCGTCAGATATGAAAAATGCATCTAACGATCCCTCTAGTAGCACTCCATGTGTCGTGTGCATCAGGTGCTTTCCTAGCGGGGTCCTAGGGGGGGGTAGGTATGCCCCCCTTTGGTTACACGTAGCGCCCCAAAAAAAATTTTTGGCGTTTTTTTCTACTTTTAGCGGTTTTGTAAATTAATCCCAGATTAAGGGATTAGGGTTTTGGTATCTATGAAATACCTAAAAGCATTGTATATATATTGTATAGTGAATGGTGAAATTCGATATAATGAAGATAAGAAAGGTTTTCCCGGTTGAGGGTTTCCGGTATAAAATATCTGTGTACTGTGTGTATGAGCCATTGATTAAATTATGTTTTTCTTAAGAATCTATATGCATTTCTTTACTTCACAGGTTTAAAACATAGGTGACTGGGTCATAGGTCACAGGACCCCAGGTTTCAAGATCTCACATTACTAGCTCATAGATGACCACATGAGCATCTTCTTCAGACACACAATATTTAGGTGATAGGGATGAGAAGGAGTCCCCTTCACATGAGATTACTTCATGGAAGAGGAAGCCAAGATGGCTTTAAGATACTTTGAAGGAAGCTCAATAATTATTGGAGAATCCCAAGACAGATGTCAGTGAGAGTAAATTGCGAGAGAAGTTTTGTAGTTATTTAGATATGGTGAGTAGAGTTAGTGAGCCTGAGCCTTCCAATTTGAGGAGCCGATATATAAACATGTATGTATGGATGCCACAATGGAAGAGTATAATTCCATCATGAAGAATGATGTATGGAAGGTTCTTACAGGACCTGAAGGGAAGTTAGTAGTGACTTCCAAGTGGATTTATAAGATAAAGAATGTTGCATATGGAAACATTGATAACTAGAGGCTCATTTTGTGGCTAGAGGCTTCTCATAGATAGAGGGTGTTGATTATGATGAGGCCTTCACATCAGTTTATATATATACTTTGATTAGGGAAGTGATCTCCATTGCAACAAATATGGGTTGAAGGATCCACTAGATGGATGTGAAAACCACATTTCTAAATGGAGTCATATAGGAGGAGGTGTAAATTAAGAAGCCACTAGGCTTTGAGGTTCATGAGAGAGAGAGTCTCATGTCTTCATATTGAAAAGCGTGTTATATGGAATGAAGTAACCATATGGGTTTCAAGAAGAGTAAGGTAGATCCCAAAATTTCCTACATTGTGGTTAGAGAGGATAATCTTAGTCCTGTGCTATATTTTGATGATATTTTAATTAATGGGGCAGAGAGACTCATAGTTGATATTAAGAAAGGCTTGTCTTCATATATTGAGATGAAATATATTGGATTGATGCATTATTTATTGGGATTAGAGGTTTGGCAAGAATCGATACACATTTTTTTGGGGCAAGGTATGTACTTGACATTCTGAAAAGATTTCAGATGGAGGATTATAGGCCTATTTCAACCACCATGATTACCAATTAGAATAAGATTAATTAATTTGAGTCTGAGATGGTTTATTCCATGATTTATCATGAGTTGATTGGCTCAACACTATGCCATATATTTGTTTTTTTGTCAACACCCTTAGTCAATTTATCGTGTTGCCTAGGAGAGTGCATTTGGTGGAAGGAAAACATGTGCTCAAATATCTATAGGGTATGATGGATTATAGTTTGGACTATGTGAGAGGGGATGGAGTTAGTTTGACAGGATACATAGACTAAGATAGTGCAAGATGCCTTGTTGATAGGAAAATTACTTCAGGGTGATGTTTCAGATTGGGCTCAATAGTTTCGTCATGGTTCAGTTGGAAACAAAAATTAGTGGAAGTAAGTTTTGCTAAGGCATAGTACATAGAAACCATTCAGGCCATTTGTGAGGCCATATGGCTTTGCAAGTTGTTGGTTGGTTTATTTCATTAGAAATTGAGGCCTACGATGATTTACTCAATCAGAGTTGCATAAAACTCTCAAAGAATCTAGTTTTTCATGACCAATCAAAATATATTGAGATCATATATCACTTTATTGGAGACTATGTTCAAAGAGGGGAAAATGAGCTTTAGTACATATCCATGGATGAGGAGGTAGCAGACATTCTCACGAAGTCTTTGGGGAGAGGCAAGTTTGTCTACTTCAGAGATAAGTTGGGAGTGGTGAGTAACACATTTCTTGGTAAAAGGGAGTGTTAAAAAGTTGTACCCTTGAAAAGTGTTATCCTTATAGGCTTGATGTCTAGCATAAGGGTAAATGTCCAAAAGTGATTCCTAAGACATTAACTTTATGAGATATAAAGTTAAAGTGACTATATGTGTATATTTAATGAAAATGTGACTTAAATGATTTAATATGTGTTAAAGTGACTTTATATAAAAATTATTGATCTAGATGAATTGATTCTCATCCCAACCATTATATATTAGGGTTAGGTCATTTTCATAAGGAGGAACAAAAAGGGAGTCTAAGGATTGAGGCACCTCATTATTCTCATTATTCTTCGTGAACATTTGAAGAGAGAAAAAAGAGAGAATGAAGGAGAGAACAAAAGAGAAGAAAGGTCAAGAAACAAGGAGGAGCACAAAGACCAAGATATTTGGCACGTAAACCAAGAAACTTATTCCAACATTTAATGAAGACAGTATAACATTAAATACATACCATTTGGTATAAGTTTTACACAATTCGTACAAAAGAAAGTTATCACACAAATCAAGGAGTTGACAAGGCCCAAATTTCAACTTGAATATGCAGAAAATCCGTACGAATCCACACAATTCCATATAAGAAAGTACAATCCATACAATACAATTCTATTGTACGACGATATGAAAATTTGGGCACAAATTTTGAGGAGCAGATTGACATTGTCTTTTATGTGAATCCAAGCACGATTTTCAAGACAAGTTTGTTTGTTTACTTGTTGGAAATAAAGTTTGTTGTAAATTTGTTCTGTGAGTTCAAGAAATAATCCATATCTCCCTCTCTGCCTGGTTTCCACCTTGTGTGCTTTCCCAAGGGCATTCCCCAAAAATAATCCTTAAAATTTTTGTGGGTTATTTCCTATTTCCACATTTAGTATTTATTCAAAAAGATTCATTAAGTTTCAGTTACAAATTTATGTTTAAAACATTTACATTTCAAGAGTAAAATATTGTAAAATATTGTGGTTTGGACATTAAACAATTGTAAAAAATTATTAAGACTGAAAAGAGTTGGGTCTAGAAATTTTACACCTACATCCATATTAATTTGTGATTTATCAAGTGTGTTTATAAGTATCACATTAGTATATGTGAAAACTTTTATCAAGTATTTGTACTATAAAAAAAAAATAATGTTTTTACTATGAAAAATTTGATCTCTTTAAAAACTTAATAAATCTGAAATTAAAATGAATTTAAATTACTTATAAAATCAATAAATAAGATGAATTTGTTTTAATTATAAATTTTATAGAAATAATGAATAACATCTCTATATAACACATCATATGCTTTTTCAAAATTAAATAACTAATCCACCTATAAAGGTCTTATAGGGATCCCATCCTTCCACTTGTACATGACTCTACAATGGTACAAATAAAAAGTCCAATTTTTTTTCTAAAAATCAGATATATATTTATATAATCTTCAAGAACTCTACCACACTAGCATGTTAGATAACAATCTAAACACGCATACAATATCCTACCACACCATTACTCGCCACATACCATAACAAAAACATAATACTACAACTACATGAACAAAAGAATAATTAGTTCGACACGCATTTGGAGCCGCCATAAGTACCATCCACTCCGATTTAATAATGAGCACTGAGATTTGTTAACTCTTTCAATGTCGTTTCCAAGGATCCTCTCTTTCCTTCTACCTTAATTGTGATTGCACATAAACATGTTACAAGAATGAAGCATATTACGTAAATTTTTCAATGTTGTTTTGAAGCATTCCTTCTTTGCTTACACATTAATTCTTATCGCATATAAGTATGTGACAATAATGAAGGATATATAAGAAATGTTAAGCGCAGACCTTTTAGCAGTCTCCCGTTAAGGCCGAATATTTTTTGAAAATTTATATTAAATATATATGAGATGGACTAGTTACCTATAATTCATATAATTCGCCATTAGTAGATCACCCTCAAAGAAAGATATATATGAAGGCGGTTTTAATGTAGATGAATAGAAATTCCAATGTGTCTTATTAATTAATTAGGTTAAACTTGATTCACCGAAGGAGTCAAAGTTGTTAAGTCCATAGTGGTGGTTCTTGGCACATGATATTAGTGACATATTGATCCGACAAATTTCTTTTACTAGAAATATTTTAAAAGATTGGTGATACTCCAATGTAAGGTTCTTGTAGATTAGTGGAGAAGCCTCACTTGGTCGAATTAACTTGGTTGGCTCAAGAAACTAATAGATGTATTGATTATTTTTTATGATTTGGGTTTTTCAAGATAAATGGTGTATCATGATTTATGTTTTTTGTTATGATTTGAAATACTATTTTTTTTTCTCTTTGATTTTTAAAAATACCATTTGGTATCAAAGCAATATTTTGATTTAGGGAGACACCTTTGTGGCTAAGGGTTTAGCTTGTTTTGAGCCTGTGATAAAGGTGGTCTAATGTCGATGTTTTAGAAGATGATGAAGAAACATGGTCTAACATGTAGCACAAATGTCAGAGTAAAAAGCTAGGGTTTCAATGGAACAAATCTAGCAAGGAGCAACACATGGACAACCCACCTAGATATGAGATGGATGCTAAGTGGGAGGACATAAAAGGTTGCGTGAATTAGGCATGGAGTTTTGGAACATGTTGTCTGCATTTGAGGATGCATGGGTTTATGCATTACAATTTCTCTCATTTGATGGGATGGATCGAATACATGCTTGAGGATATAAGTCTAGGTGCACGCATGGTTGTTTTGTTTTTGGAAAATGGATCCATGTGATGGTTTAGAAATGGAAGATATAATGAAATTTTGTGTTGTCATAAAGTAAAACCCCTTTATCATTAGCATGCATGATAGTCTTGGATATGATAGTGTTGATATTTTCCTGGGAGACATTGAATTGTGTTTGGATGATGATCCAAAATGACCCGTGAAGGGTTGGGGATCATATTTTATTTTCATCGATGTATGTGAAGATAGAGGAATGGAGGATAAGTACAAGGTATTAACTAAACAATCACAAGGATAAAGGGTAGCTTGTGACAAGGAAATAAGAAGTTCGATGCGATATTGGTGAAGTCCATTGAACCCTAGTGTTCAATGATAATTCGTTGATTTTTCAACCATGTACAATACAATCATGTTTGGATATTTCAAGTGGGCATTTCACTCGTATTTACCATATGAAATGAACATAGGTTAGAGAAGTTACGAGAGTTGGAGTTGTCTATGATGAAGGATTCTAGGGGAACTTAGAGAACATCAAATGCGTGAAAGTAAGAGGATGGAGACATACATCTCGAGACAACAAAAATAAAATAAAATTATTATAATGGAGTTGAAATTTTTTATAACATGTAAATGGGCATATGATAGTTACGAATGTGTACCCTTGGTAAATAACAGGTAAAGTCTTGAGGTAAACCTAGGAGAAAAGGGGACATGTCAGATTCCATGATACATTGTTTATAAACTTTAAGGGGACTAGGGCATGGAAGTGAGTGGTGCAGACTCACTTGTTGTTTTGGAAAGACTTCACCAAGTAAAACCCCAAGTCAAGTTTAAAGAAGGGAATGCTAGGAAAAACTTGACTCCATGAAAGAGTCAAATTTGTTAGTTGAATAGTAGTGGTTTTGTGTTAGGTACCATATGTATTATAATAAGCAATAAACATAAATATTGTAGCAAATACTAATGGAACAACAAAATGAAAATAACCACAACACCAAAAACAATACCTTTATTCATAGAAAACAATGTTCACTTGCCTCTCTAAGGGGGCAACGTCTAGCAGAGAAGTTATCTATTAAAAAAATTCTCAAGACGGGGATTTTTCATGCCTCATACTCTTATTTATACTAATTCTATCTTCTAAAGAACATTATAGAGGAAGATCTTTCTAGAAGTGGAAGCTTCTATTAAGTATTCTTACATTCGACTTGTTTACATTATTAAATATGCCTTATTAACTAATGTCGGCATTCATTACATCTAAAATATATATTCTATGTACATGAGGGGTTAGGGAGGTTGGATCCCTAACATATCCTCCCCATTGAAGAATGGACTTACGCTCAAGGCTTGAGATTTGAGGGAAATTGTTGTAGAATGGTGGTTGGCTCCTAGGTGGCATCTTCTGGAGTTGTATATTTCCACTTAAATAACACTTCCTTGATGGTTCGCTGACGAAGACAACATTCTCGCTGGCCCGATAATGTTTTTGGATGTAAGGAAATGGAACCTTCTTCACCCAAGTCTGGAAGATTAGTTTGGGTGTGGCGGTTAGTTCCAATAACTTTGTTTAAGCATGAGACATGAAAAATAGGATGGATCTTAGAAAGAATGGGTAGAGATAATTGGTAGGCCATGGGCCCCACTCACTTGAGAATTGTATAAGGACCATAAAATTTGGGATCAAATTTTGATAGTGTTCAAATTTGAGTGGTGTCTCTTTATAAGATTGTAGACGAAGAAACACCTAGTCCCTTTCAACAAATTGATGATCAGAACAACCATGATTTGTTTTTTGCTTCATGCGATTCTTAGACATGACCAAATTTTATTGAAGGGTATAAAAAATGGCCTCTCGGATGGTAATATTGTTGTCAACCTCCTAGACCTTGGAGACACCTATCATGTATGAGAAGACCAATGATGGATTTTTCTCGTAGAATGCTTCAAAAGGAGTAATAAAGTAGTAGTATGGTAAGATGTGTTGTACCACCATTCACATACGAGTAACCTTTGAGCCCATTTGTTTTGTCTATCTGATGTAAAACACCGCAAATATGTTTCCAAATACTTGCKGACAACATCAATTTGGCTATCAATATAGGGATGATAGGTACTGCTTGGATGTAATTGGGTTCCCTAGATCCTAAATAATTTTTGCCAAAAATTTCTAATGAAAGTTGGATCTTGGTCAGAAATAATAGAATGAGGCATGACTTGAAGTTTGAGTATATTATCCATAAAAAAATGAGCCATTGTGGATGTGGTGAACGGGTGTTGAAGAACACATAAATGAACATATTTACAAAGATTATCTACTACCACCACGATGACTGACGTATTTTATGATTTAGGTTTTCCAACAATGAACTCCATAGAAATATCCCTCCAAGTAGTAGGGGGAATCAGAAGTGGTTGGAGTGTGCTTGAAGATTTGACTATTTTTCCCTTATTGCATTGAAAAGTATCATATTCATCCACAAAGGTGTGGATGTCTTATTTCATATCATTTGAGAAAAATAACATTTGACCCTTTCATAGGTTTTGGTAAGCCTTGAATGTGTAACAACCCATCTTCATTACAACGACATACGACACAAAACAAGTGTTAATTTTTTTTTCCAGTAAGAAATTAATAGTGACAACACAATAAATGAATCAACAAAACATGGTGCATAAGTAAATAACAACAACTGAACAATGATGATCATCCACTATGCACCACACATACTATTCTAAAATTTTAGTGTCTTCCTTTAGGGATCAATTCATTATCAAATACTTATAACTTTATTACATTTAATATGCATATACTCCATTATGAATATGGCATACACTCTCTAATCATAATTTAATAATCAACTACAAGAATTCAAGTTTCTTTACCCTTCTTACAAAATACTAACTGTTTATACATGAATCCTCATATCTTTACCTAAATTCAATTCTTCACATTCCTATGTACACTTTGGTCAAGTTTGAGTCCTTTCACTCTAATATAGTGTCTTCAAAGTATTACCTCACTTTTCAATACAACCATTAATGTTCCATCTTCTATCCCCACAGACAAATATTTGATTATATCAGTCAAGACACTTATAGCTTTATCATCATTTTACAATTATATCCTCTAACATTTTTACATTACTTTATCCACTTGCTGAAATCATTAATTCCCCAAAGATTTTAAATTCCAAAAAGAAATCTAGTAATGATTTCCCTTTTGATTAGGAATATTAATAATTTCTATTATCACGGTTCATCAACAACCAAATAATTAATCATATTTAATCCAATGAATGAAGTAGCATCTTACTATAGTATTCTTGATACTATACCTCTTTTAAAAACAAAATCTAACCACTCACTAAAAGTTAATGCCTCTAGACATAATTTTACCTTTCCTATTATCAGTCATTTCTTCTCTTCACATCATTTATTTTAAAAGAAAAGTCAATTATTCACTTATTGATAGATTCAATCAATATTTTCTCTGTTCAAGGGCATGGTATATAAACATTACAGAACCCATGCATTTACTGGTATCCTAAAAAAAAAATACTATCTACTTATGCCATTAATCTCTTCCAATGATGATATGAATATGTCATTTCATTTATAAAGTATAAGGTTTTTGAACTTACACCTAACGATTCACACATTTCAAACTTCTTCTCAATAGTTTGAAGATAATCATGACTCTATATAATAAATACGTCCTTACAAAATCATGTGGACTCATTTGGCCTTAGCCGTGGCTCTCATATATATATATATATATATGAAATTTTAGTTATTTTTTAAGAAAGGTAACAATAAGGGTTTAATGACATTATAGAGACAGGTACATGTATGTTTAAGATAATGAATCCCATGGACAGATCTCATATTTACTTGCACATGATGCCAAGAGTTTGCGGTTACCTTCAAATTTAATAATGGGTATAACTTATATCGATGGTGGTAATTAGATATTCCTTTATTGATATTGGTAATTAAGAGTGTTTTAGCACAATTTTGCAACCAGAATGCAGGGGGTAGGGTTGTGCAATAATAATATCATTTGTTCCTTTTATGTTTTGTGTCTTTACCAAGGATTAGGGTTTTTAAGGTTGCTACAAACAAGAGTTTTCCTTGTGCTATAGGTATCTGATATGCGTACAGGTTCGAAAAGTTGTACTCGAATCAATATCTCATATTACAAACTAAGGAGTCTCAATCGTACACTTAGTTGTAATACCCAGTTACTTGAGTACTAGAGAGTATCTTCACGAGTGTTAGTCTTGGTGTCACTATACCAATCATGCATATGATTAGTTGATCTACATTTAGTTTTAGGAGACCTTGGCCACCCTCGATATACCTAAAAGTACGTGGGAGTGATGATCATGTACATATTCAATCTAATGCAGTACTACTCGAAGGGGTGCCAAAAAGGGTTACAAAGGTTTCCAACGAGGTGAAACTTGTGTTTCTACATAACCTCGTAAAACTGTTTGTATTTTCTGTGTGTATTCTTCCCCGGTCATGGTTTTCGCATTGGGCGACATATATTTATCCTTTAAATATGTAGACAATATGCATCTCTACTCTGAAAAAAAAAGTCTCACATTTTCCACAGACGAAAGTGCTCTGATACCACTTGTTAGGTACCAAATGTATTATAATAAGTATAAAACATACATATTGTAGCAAATACTAGTGGGACAACAAAATGTAGAGAACCACAACACCAAAAATGATACCTTTATTAATAGAAAACGATGTTCACTTGTCTCTTCGAGGGGAAACCTCCAGCAGAGCCACATTCTATTACAATAATTCTCAAGACAAGGCGTTATCATGTATTCTACTCTTATTTGTACTAATTATATCTTCTAAACAACATTCTAGAGGAAGATCTTAGTTGAAAACACCCACTGACACTAAGAGGGGGGGGTGAATCAATGTCTGAAACTTTTGGCTAGTTTTCACACTTTCATAGATTAACTAAATTAACTGAATAATATATATATAGTTCAATTAATTATTCATAAAATGTATAACAAAAACTATATGAAGTATATAAAATATCATTCCTTTATTTATTTAACATGAATGGATACATATAAAATCAATCATTTAATATCTTCATCTTTAACTGAATATCAGAGATCCAACTCTCTAATACAAAACTTAGCTTGTAGTTCTCAGGTCCAACTAATAAATGAGGAATCCAACCCTCATAACAAGACCCAACTTATTGATCTCAGATCCAACTGAGATGTGAGGAATCCAATCCTCATGACAAGACTTAGCTTGTAAACAAGCACCAACCTGATAGAATGAACTTTCATTCAATCCAATATATATATATATATATATATATATCCACCAAGACACCTTCTTCCCTTCATAATCCTTTACATATATATTTCTCCAAGGGGTGCCACTTTGAAACAATGTGTCCTTTCAGAATGAAACATTGCACCCCTTCATTTAATTAACACAAATGGTAACTTTTATTAATTGATTTTCATATGCTAATTTAAACAAGGATTTTCGTATGAAGATTATGGAGTGATGGAAATGACTTTTAAAATTCTACAACATGGATTTTTTGCATAACATGTTCAATCAGCCTAAACACAACAAGTTTCCCAAGAAAGTGAGTAAGGTGGTCGGTACAAGAGGTTCTTTGAAGGTAGCTTGCCCAGAGTTTCCTTTCGTCGTCAGATGACAGATTGACGTCAGTACATATTACCTTTTCACGAATGTCTAAATCGACCTTCACATATATCCTTTATTGATGATTATTTAAACTCAACTTGTAATCATTTTACTGAATGATCGTATTAAAATCGGTTCCCTCTTAGCTGGTAGTCACTAAATATTTGACTTGGTATCACCATTTTTCATATTTGCTTCCTTCTTTGACCCACAAACATATTTTTGGCCGACTCAACTAGGAGAAATTTCAACTTGAGTATTTTAATTCTAGTTGACCCATCTTGCTTCAACCTCGGCCTGACTTGTATTTAATTTTTCTTCGACTTCGACCTTTAAGTTACTTATTCTTTGGACCGACTTGGCTTGGAAGAAAACCGACTTGAGAAATTCGACTTTGGGCGTCGTGTTTCCCAAATCAATTTTCTTTCGACTTTGAAATTCAGTTGGTCGAATTGTCTTCGACTCATCTTGAAATCGATCTACTTTTCTTCTCTAACTTCTGTCAATATGCAGGCTTGTAGTCGATCGACTTGTCTTCAACTCGTCTAGCAGTAGATCGACTTCAAGATAGTTGACGTTATTGTTGTTTGAATTGACTTGTCTTGTGACTTGATGGTGTCAATGATTCCTCCCCAAACATCCACCATTGACATGTCGTCTCATCTCTGGACTCTTCTTCAATTGATGTTTTCTTAATCACTTTTAATGAATCATGTCTTATTAACTTATTTATTTGTGATTTGTATGGATCCATATTGGATTATCCATTCACCCTTTTTATCTAGACAGTTTCTTCTTTTGTGCATGGATTATAATGACACAATCTCAACTTGATACAATATATGATGAATGTATCAAGCTCATACAATATATTAGTCAATATTTTATTTCTACTGATATTCAAGTCGTCTTCATAACATTATGTCTAATATTGACAATACTTGACATTCAAGTCAGCTTCACAACATTATGTCCAATATTGATAATGCTTGACATTCAAGTCACCTTTATAACAATATGTCTAATATTGACAATGCTTCTCAAACCAATCAATCAATGATACTTCACCTATTTATCAAGGTTGACATCAATGACAACCAAATTTCCAACAATCTCTCTAAAAGAAGAATCTTCTATTAAGGCTTCTTACATTAGACTTGTTCACATTATTAAACATGCCTTATTAACTAATGTCGACCTTTATTACATGTAGAATATATATTCTACCTATGTGAGGGGTTAGGGAGGTTAGATCCCTAACATTTCAAGCACATGGTATTGGTGACCTGTGGTAATGATACTGTTTAAAAGACTAATAAATCTATTTATTAATTTTCCTTATTTAAGTTTTCCAAGATAAATAAAATATTATGATTTATGTGTTATTGCTATGATTTGAAATATATTTTTTTTCAATGACATTTTAATCATATCTTTTTTGGTTTGCTTGTTTGTCCGTGACTTGCAGGACTAGCCTATGACTTGAGAAACCGCGACTCAGGGGCATCTTAACCTTCAAAATCACTCGGGGATCACACTCAGCCTGAGCCACACCACGGAGTGTCTTAACAACACACTCCATCATCGACTATCCTACACCTCAGAGACGACATTTTAATCATATCTTTATCATGATTTGTTAAAATTATTCTTGAGAACATCCCTTCATTTTATTACTTTGAGACCTTGAATTTCTTCATTTACTTGAAACTCATGGAATGTTTCTTTGTCGAAACTTCTTAGAAAACCGCCTTTTATAAGGTGTCTCAAATCCGTCTTAGGTACTTGACATTTCAATTGCATCTTCTATAGAGTATTAGCAGAACAATAAATTATGGGGCAATTGGAACTTGTGCAAATGCATAATGAAATAATGGACTAAAAACTTAAGGCTTTAGGCAAGTATGTATTTGGTGTCATATTCAAATCCATGATCAAATAAGAGATGGAAAGTTTGTATTTGGTGTCATATTCAAATCCATGACTAAACAAGAGATGAGGTAATAGAACTAGTCAAATCGATTTTTCCTAAATAGGGGAAGGACATAGTAATCTCTTTGAATCCCATCGATATTGGAGAATATAGGGAAAATCAAGGCATCGTCTAGGAAAATCTAATGGTTACTCTTACAACCCATCTAGGTAACTCAATTTTTCGTCCATAATGAATTTTAATATCACTTTTTTAAAAGTTTTTTCAATACTTAGTTTATTGGAGACTCCCATGTACATGAAGATAACTTGAAATATTTTAGGCTCATAAATATAAATTAATAGTGGAATGGAGAGTCGTACATGATCTTGGTCGTCAAAATCATGTAAGCCGTCAAAATCATTTGGGGAAGGTACATGATCTTGGTCACACCAAACCTTAACATGAATAGATTTTTGAGTTTCTCATCACAACTAAACACGCAATAAGTGTATTCAACTCAAGTAGCTTAGAAAACGAAACACACACATTATTGAACTAGCTAGAATATAAATTATTATTTTAAAAATTAGAATATAAAATTTTAATTTATTTGTAAAAAAAATATAAATATAAATAATTATATTTATAAAAGAATGAATATGAGGAAGCACATTTGAATTAAAACATAAGCATTCAAGTGGAGAACAGATTTGTGAAACTTAAAGGGATTGTCATAATTTTCCATATTTAAACCTAAAAACATATTGTGCATAATTTATGAGTATAAAATTTGAGAAAATATATTTATACAAAGTTTAAAAAAAATGAAAAATTCACTATTAATATTTTTTCTATGAAATTATTTTGTTATCAATAGGTTTTGATTGTTTTCACAAATCAAAATATTAGTGTAAAATTTGAGAAAATAACCTTATACAAAGCTTAAAAAATGGAAAATTCATTGTAAATATTTTTTCTATGAATTTATTTTTTTATCAATAAGTTTTGAATGTTTCCACAAATCAAAATAGTGTTAAAATAATTTTTCTAGTAAAACTAATATTTGAAACTAATAAAATTTTATTCGCATTTATTTTTATTTTTTACAATTAAAGTTGTGTTGCAACTTCTTTTAGATTTCTTTGTTTTACATGTACCTTGTTTTGAGATTTCTTTAGATGAATAGTAAATGTAAGTTGAGGTAAATTTTATGTTTCATTTTATAATTAAATTTGAATTATCTTTTTTTTTTATTGTATCTTATAATTGGTTGTTGTTTAGGTTATTTTGAACTTTTTCTTTTTTACAATTTAGAAGTAAGATTTTTTTTAAATTAAATATAAAATTTTTATCATATTTTATAATTTAAAATTCTTTTATATTTTTTAGATGAATAATTTATTTTATTTTTCATATAAATATAATGCAAGAAAAAACACAAGCTCTAAATTTAAAATAAAAAAACAAAATACTATTATTTTTATGAAAATTATAAATACACCTATTTTTTATGTGATATAAAAATAATAAAAAACAATTGTTGTAACACTAATACTATTAAAAATTGCAACTCTAAAATAATTAGATTAGTTAAATTACAACTACAATGCTACATTATCTCTAAATTATGATTACTCAATAAGAAGTGAAATGCTTTATAATGAAGTATATATATATATATATATATATATATATATATAATTGAGAAAAAAAATATGGTAAATTCATTTTAATTTTGGATCTACTAAGAATCTAAAAGGATTCAAAATAGTTAAGATATAGATAAGATGGATCTACATGTCTTATAAATTATTCAGATTTTGTCCCATGTCATGAATATCTATGTTTTTGTAAATAAATGTCAATATATGCTTATGTAATGTTGCATTGTAATTTTGATCCTTCTCAACAATCAATCTTTATATCAGGTATCTATTTTGTTTAGTGTCTAAATTAAATTTTAATTTATTGATATTTTGAAGAGAGATCCACAACCTCCATGGCAAGATTGTTCCCTTCTTTAAAATTTAAAATAACCTCTCTCCTAATATCATATTTGTTTAGCTAATTCAATTTTTTTATTTCTAACCATTTACATTCATTAGAATATTATTATCTATTTTTGAAGTATTACTATATTTTGTATCATTTAATAAGATACATTGATTTAAGATTTTCATTTTATCAATATTGTAGTTGCCACTAAAAAATTGATACAACATAGATTGCTAATTGTACTTTAAATTATGAATACAAGTGATATAACCTTAATTCATGCAAAGTTATTTACCTATAATTTATTTAGTTATATGTAGTACAAAAATTATATTAAAATTTTTACAAAGAGAGTAGTGGTATGCATGTATAACATAGTATAATAGAGATTTTTTCAAGTACTCGGTAAAGCTTCCATTTATATTTCAAAAAAATATATAATATTTATAGAAAATTATAAGTATATTTTAATCTATATTAACATAAATGATTAAAAATTTACACCTCTAAAGTTTTGAAGCGACATAGTGTTTGATAGATCTGGTTTTAAAGTGAATCTATGTTAATTAATATTAATCATTTTTTTTTTATAAATTAGCTTGTTATACATTTCTTTGTATTGTGTTTAAATTGAAATTGTTTTTACTATTAGACATTATTACAATGAGATATACAATGTAACTATTCATATCTATAAATCTTGATAATCATTTCTTGTGATCTTAAAAATCACACTTCATAAATTTGTATTTCTATTTATATTAAAAGTATATTTTTATTACTTGAATATATTTTTTTCTTATTTATATTAAAAGTATATTTTTATTATTTGAATATTTGTTTTTTCTATTTATATTAAAAGTATATTTTTATTACTTGAATATATCTTAGAGCTTAGAAAAATAAATAATAATACTTTATTTCTATACAATAATTTATAGTTTTTATGATGTGAAACTGAGAGTCATAAAATATGCTTTGTTTAGAAAGAAAAATAATGCACCAAAAAAAAATGTATCACAAGACTAAAGCTAATAAATGCATAAAAAAACAAAAATATAGCAAGAATAAAGAGAATCAAATAAAAATAAAGAGAATCACATAAAGAGCATTGTAATAACATTGATGGATGTTATAAATGTGTTAGAAATTAAAAAGAATTCATTTTTTTAGGGGGTGATTTTTGGATTCTGGAGGTTACAATTTTATAGGTTAGGATGGAGCACTGAAAGTGGCAAGGGCATCTTGGTGTTTATGAAATCTACAAAGATTGGAAAAATTTACAAACTGCAAGGAAGCACTCAAGTAACTAAAGCAATCGTGGTATTTAAAGAAGCAAGGGAATCTACTTTTTTATGGAATCAACGATTGGGTCATTTGAGATATGTACATGGAACTATTAGATTTTTTTCATGATCACAAAGGGATTTTTTTTGCAAACTTAGGAAATCATTATATGGTCTAAAGGTAACCAAAAAATGGTACAAGATGGTTAATTCCTTCATGGTGAGCCAAATTTTTACTAGAAGTGAGTATGATCATTATGTTTACTTCAAATGTTTCAATGAAATATTGGTTATCTTGGTGTTATATGTTGATGATATGCTTGTTGCAAGCTCAAGCATGGTTGAGATCAACATGTTAAAGGCTCAGTTGGTCATATGTATCAGATGAAGGATCTAGGCATAAAAAAACAAATCTTGAGCATAGAAGTACAAAGAGATGGGTAAAATGGTAAGTTGTGGTTGTCACAAGTCTGTGGAGAAGATATTAATAAGGTTCAATATGAACATTGTGAAACTGATAGATATCCCTTTATCTTTCCATTAAAATCTTTCTTCAAGGTTATGTCTTAATAGTATGGAATAAATGATTACATGTCTCATGTACCATATGCTAATACAGTAGGAAGATTGATGTTTTTGATTAAATGTTTAAGACTAAATATTTCACATGTAGTTGGTGTTTTTAGTGGACACATGGAAAAACCTAGTAAAGAGCATTGTAAATGTGTGTTTCGGTATAGTGGAGGCATGAGTATCACCTAAATTGGTTGGAGTGATTTAATAAAACTGTGCAAATATGTTCATAAAACCAGTATTTTTATAGAAACATGGATGGAGTCTCGCTTCTCTTAGCTTGCAGAATTTGTTGGGTAAGATATCAGGAAAAAAAATTCAAGATCAATATTTTTGGAAAGTGACAACAATATGTCTTTGAGAGTTCAACTAGTTTCAACCGTCTGCATGAGTTCAATTGGTTTTGATTGTCAGAATAATGTGAGGGATTTTAACCCTTTGTTGGTTAATGAATAGTCTCATTGTGATACATAAATGTGTATCCCATAGAGGTAAATACATAGTATTGTAAACACGATTTTATTCACTATCTTTTGACAAATACAAATACATATATTTTCGGTCATTTTGGTCATTTTGGTTTCCATTGTTTGTTCTATTATCAATTTATGTGTCCAATATAACTCTGTTAGCACGCCCATCAACTCTCTATTTTTAGATAGGGATTCTCATCACCAACTAGATGAACATGGGTATCCTTACAAAATGAGACTCCAAAACCAATCAGGTTACTACTCTTTTTGGGGGGTTAGAAATATCCCTCACTTCTGCGGCCAACACCAATCCTTAATATAGATGGATTTTTGGATCTCCAAACAAACTAAACCCACACCTTAAATGGTTAAACTACTCAAAATTGATTTTATTCTAAAAATTAATTTAATATATTACTACATAAATAAATTACATTTTTTTTTCAACAACAAAATTGCATTTATAAAAATATTATTAAAAATATTTATCCTAAATTTTATTATTATTTTAAATATATTTATTACAATATCCATTTTCCTAATCTTTAAAGTTATGAAAATTATGGTAATAAGTTATCAAAATTATGATGATATTGGAGCATTTATCTTAAAGCTTTTAAAACACTAAAATAAAACTTTAAGAAATTTATTATCTTCTTAAAAGTGTTTGATTTCAATGAATGTTAATCATAAAACTTTATAATATTTAATTTATATTAATTAAAAAAATAATTTATTATAATCATAAATATATATTTAATAAAACTTTATAATATTTAATTTATATTAATTAAAAAAATAATTTATTATAATCATAAATATATATTTAATAATAATAAATTATTATTAAAAATAAATGAATAATTAAAAAATAAATAAAAAATTGTAAATGATATAATCTCATGATTTATTATAATACATTTTCAATATTCAAAATATTCTTTATTGTTTATATTAATATTATAAAATTTAATAATGAACGTTTAAGTTGAATTATAAATGTGATTTAATAGTTAAAATATTAAATTATTAAAATATAAATATTATATGAAACATTCCATTTGAAAATTTAAAACTGGATAATGTTCAATAAAAGAAAAAATTATAATATAATATAATACTCTCGGTTTTTTATCTTCATGAAAGGCCGAAAAGTACATTTTTACATTGTTTTACCATCCCATACTTGCTCTTTAATCCTTTTCGAGCTATCATGAAATGAAAATAATTTTATTCTTTTTATATAAACATAATTTAAAATAATGAATTTAAATTTGAAATATAAGGCATCTCTTATAACTGTCCTGTACTGTTTGAATTTATGATAGAAATGTATATGATTTGATATTCTTAATAAATGTACTGATAAAAATCTAAAAACCTTATCTTTCACAATAATTTATACTATCGTGTATAATGAAATTTGTATGATACTATACTCTCGATCAATGCATTCATAAAAATCCAAAAAAATATTAACTTACTGTAATCATCATGTCGTTCATGTTAAGCTTTTGAGTTGATGATGAAATATATATGATACGATACTCTGAATTATTGCATTCATAAAAAGCTTGAAACCTTAGCTTTCAATTATAGTGTCATGTTCGAATTGATGATGAAATGTATACGATATGATACTCTCGAGGACACGTGTTGCATTAAGGATTGGGCTTTGTCTACTGCAGTTTCGTCGAACTCAACCATTAAAACCAGAAAAGCTGAGGGATAGAAAGGTACTTTTGGTGAGGGCAGTACACGTGTCGTAACAGAGAGGAATTTGGTATGTTCCAACTATAGCTCCTGTAGCTTCAATGAGCGAAGCTAATAATTAGTTCTAAAAAATTCAACTTTCAAATCGGAAAGGCGAGAGAACGAAGGGCACCCAGCTGCCTACTTTTCACCCGTGATAAAGTTACGTGTAAATCAAAGTATAATAGATGCATGATATTTTTCTGTTCCCTGTGCGACAAACATTCTTTATCGGAACCTTAGAAATGATGTGAAATGGAGTGTCATTAATGCAGAGGCATTCTTATCTCTGAGAACCTTTGCAATGATGTGAAGTGGAGTGTGATTAATACCAGCAGAATCCTTATCAAGCAGCTGTGTGGGCACCATGATCTCTCTCTCCACCACGGATAAAGAGAAGCATTATTGAAGAGGGTTAGGTACTTTGAAGGTCGACTAAGTGGAGAGTCTCTATCATCCACCTATATATTCTTCAGATTTAAAAGTAGAAAATCTCAGCTGGCATCCATTTGCAGGCGGTTTTTTCTTTGAAAATGTTGTTCTGTTCCTGAAGCATGCTGTGGTGGTCAAAATATAATTTGATAACGAAATGAGGGGCATCGACAATCTTCTATCTGACATGCCGAGGAGCAGACTGCTAGATATTTTTATAATGCTTGTCAGAGGAGTAGATTCGTTGTATATTCATTTGATAAAACTTTAGCATTGTTTTGCGTTTGAAAACTGAGGTAATTCGCTTAGATTAAAATTATCCGAAGCGTATGTAAAGACTTTGGTTGGGTTTTAATGCATTTCGGAATAACGTATTCACCCGCCTTTGGCCGAACATGTTCGCTTTTTCTTGGAACGCTCAACGACCAAATTTAATTGCATTCGATGGTGTGAACAATCAAATTTAATTAATCTGCTAGGTTTTTTTCATTCATATATTAACAGAACTACACCAATGTATCCTGGAGCCAAAACCCTATCTGACGTAGAATCTTTATAGTACACGATTGTCCGTTAGGGTTTTCACCCGAATAGGACAAATTGCTAGGTTTTTTTCGTTCATATATTAACAGAACTACACCAACGTATCCTGGAGCCAAAACCCTATCTGACGTAGAATCTTTATAGCACACGATTGCCCGTTAGGGTTTTCACCCGAATAGGACAAATTGCTAGGTTTTTTTCATTCATATATTAACATAACTACACCAAGGTATCCTGGAGCCAAAACCCTATCTGACGTAGAATCTTTATAGCACACGATTGCCCGTTAGGGTTTTCAACCGAATAGGACAAATTGCTAGGGATTTTTCATTCATATATTAACAGAACTACACCAACGTATCCTGGAGCCAAAACCCTATCTGACGTAGAATCTTTATAGCACACGATTGCCCGTTAGGGTTTTCACCCGAATAGGACAAATTGCTAGGTTTTTTTCATTCATATATTAACAKAACTACACCAAKGTATCCTGGAGCCAAAACCCTATCTGACGTAGAATCTTTATAGYACACGATTGYCCGTTAGGGTTTTCAMCCGAATAGGACAAATTGCTAGGKWTTTTTCRTTCATATATTAACAGAACTACACCAACGTATCCTGGAGCCAAAACCCTATCTGACGTAGAATCTTTATAGCACACGATTGCCCGTTAGGGTTTTCACCCGAATAGGACAAATTGCTAGGTTTTTTTCATTCATATATTAACATAACTACACCAAGGTATCCTGGAGCCAAAACCCTATCTGACGTAGAATCTTTATAGCACACGATTGCCCGTTAGGGTTTTCAACCGAATAGGACAAATTGCTAGGGATTTTTCATTCATATATTAACAGAACTACACCAACGTATCCTGGAGCCAAAACCCTATCTGACGTAGAATCTTTATAGCACACGATTGCCCGTTAGGGTTTTCACCCGAATAGGACAAATTGCTAGGTTTTTTTCATTCATATATTAACAKAACTACACCAAKGTATCCTGGAGCCAAAACCCTATCTGACGTAGAATCTTTATAGYACACGATTGYCCGTTAGGGTTTTCAMCCGAATAGGACAAATTGCTAGGKWTTTTTCRTTCATATATTAACAGAACTACACCAACGTATCCTGGAGCCAAAACCCTATCTGACGTAGAATCTTTATAGCACACGATTGCCCGTTAGGGTTTTCACCCGAATAGGACAAATTGCTAGGTTTTTTTCATTCATATATTAACAGAACTACACCAATGTATCCTGGAGCCAAAACCCTATCTGACGTAGAATCTTTATAGCACACGATTGCCCGTTAGGGTTTTCACCCGAATAGGACAAATTGCTAGGTTTTTTTCATTCATATATTAACAGAACTACACCAATGTATCCTGGAGCCAAAACCCTATCTGACGTAGAATCTTTATAGCACACGATTGCCCGTTAGGGTTTTCACCCGAATAGGACAAATTGCATGTTGTTTTATTCGGAAAGGAGTAGGTTAATAATTGGACAGATTATTGTTTTTCGGTTGAATTCATATTTATTACATACATAAAGTTTATTGGGTTATTTTCTTTAAATTATTACAGCCAAATGGACCAAAATCCTTCAATCGCAGAAATTAAAATATATATATTTTTAAGTAAAATTCCTACTCGATCTAAGAAAAGATTTAAAACAAAAAATTTTAGTTATTAACTTACTGTATAACTAAATGAAAGACGAAGAGTAACCGAGGATTCATACAGTGCGTGAGAAGAAAACCCGGGATTGGTATCATGATTTACGCACCGAATCTTTGAACTAAATTTGACATGTCTCATTCTGAGTAATTTTCAGTACTATGTTATTCCATCGAGAAATGACAGTATTGGCCCGTTGTTAGTTTTTAATTGCGGTGAGAGTGGGGCAGGGTATGTTTATTTATTTATTAGTAGTAATAATGATAATAAAATAATGACGTATTGGATGGATAGGGTTGTTTGTACCTTGTATTCGTTGAAAATTATTTTTACTTTTTATAATAATAATAATTTAAGTTTGAATGATTATAGCCGTTCAAAACGTATGTTGAAAAAATGCAAATTTTAATTACATTTTTATTTATTTATTTTATTAACCTAATGCTTATGTATGTGTGGATATCAAAAATATTTGTTTATAATAACTCTAGTTTGAACGGATAGTGAAAAAATATATCTTCCTTATTTGGAAATCACAAATTCTACCCCTGGATGGGGTGCCACGCGGAGCAAGGTGGGCACGTGGAGCAGCGCTAGGAAGGGTCATTAATGGTGGCCATCTGCTCTCATATCCCTGTTAGTTATGAGGCGCATCAATTCAGTCGGCCTCCACCTTTTGATGAGGCCTCTCACTCAAGCGAGTAGACCGGCCAACCAAAGCATTAAGATCGCAACCTTAATGGCTATAGCCACCATTTTCTCCCTTATCAGCTTTCTCGGTGGCTTTGGAATGCATTGGAAGGTTACAGAGCCGAGCGAGAACAACAGCGCAGGGGGCATTCCGGCTCTCGTTCTTGTTCTAAACATGCCACAAGCAAGGGGAAGGCCTCACACAGGAGTAGGATGGTACGCGTCCAACTCATGATGGAAGAGGCACAAGAAATTCGAGTGAGCTCTCGTTTTAGCCAAGTGAAAGAGACCCAGGGAGTCCAAAGAAACAGAATCGGCCCCCAAAACGTATGTTGAGGAGATTCCTTCGGAGGAACTCCCCCAAAATTTCTCCAAAAGCCTCATGTTCACGGTTCCAGATAACTAGAACCCCCCTGTGTGTTTTGGAGTAGATGCACTGCCTCCCAACCCACGATTAGTACACAGTCCCAGCGACACTCCAATTGAGGAATTCGCCACTTGTCTGGTAGAGGAAGAGCTGTCAGAAGACAATGAGGAGAACATCTGCAAGGCTCCTGATGAATTGACTCTTGAGGCCGCAGCGAGAGAAGCAAGCACACCAGGAGGAGGACGACGAGCAAAAATCGCAACCCCAGCCACCATTTCCTCACCCAGAGCACCTGAATCTGATTTTCGAGGTCCGCAGCATGGTGGACGACCAAATCTTCAGAACTGTAAGCATAAACCAACGCCTGGACATGCTATACGCCGCTTACTCCAGTGCCAGCCCAAGGCAACAATGCCCCACCTACACTCAGATTTATGTCATTCCTGTTATACACGACAAGGAGAAGGACGACTGCAAGGACATCAGTTAATAGGTTCTCTTGTTCAACACTATTCAAAACTCTTTCTTTTTCTGATGTTTATCAGAGCTGTAGTTCTTCTAGCTCATAACAATGTTAGCGATAGCATAGGCATGATGAGACTAATGTTGAAACTGGCCATGCACCCTGGTTTCCTTCGGGCGAAGTGGCAGAACAATATTTTGAGTTTGCATGCTAGTTTGGATTGGCCAGCTATCTCGGTTTCCTTCACAGGAAGGACAACTAGCACCTCCATATCATGGTATAATTTTGAAATATTAATATAATAGGATCTTCTTTTTTACTTAAAAAGAATAAAAAAAATCACAAATTCTACTAAAAACAACAAAATATTTACACCATAATTTTAAAAAATTGGAATTAAAAATTTAAAAACAACCTATCTCAATGTTTTATTAAAAAAATTCATTTAATGTTTTATTAAATCATTTCTTTTCATAATAATTGTAATAATTTTTTTAATGTTCTGTTAAATCATTTTTTATAATAATAATTGTAATATTTTTTTTGAATAATAATTATTTTATTTTATTAAATAATAATAAAATAAGAATTTTATTTTATTTTCAATAATTTTTTTAATAATAAGTCTCATATTTTTTTTTTCAATAATAATTTTGTTTTCTTAAATAATGATAAAATAAGAGTTTCATTAAAATAAGAGAGAATTATGTAAGGATGTCAAGTGGCATTTGTTTTATGATTTTGAGATATTAATGGTAAATGATTTTTTTATAAAAATAAAAAATAAAAAATATTAAAATATTTAATATTTTTTATATTTTTTTATGAATATTTGTATGTTTATATATAAATTGATAGATATTAATTTAACTTATATCTATATTAAATTATAATTTCAAAATATTTATTAGAATTTTTTTTTTTTTTTATCAAAATTATAATAGTTTAGGAATGTTCTTTTTAAGTTTTTGAAACACACAAATAAAATTTTAAAATAAATTAATCATTTTCATACTTCTTTTAACATCCAATAAACTAAATTTGATTTTAAAGGAGGTTAATCATTATCGTGGTCATTACCATAATAGACTTACACGTAGTTTTTTTGAAATTAAGTTGTTTTATCGTCTACTTTCTAATAAAATAAAAAATAAAATAAAATACTCACCTAAATTTAATTATTTACATTTGAAAATTAAAATTAAGTTTATTTATTTACTATTATTTATTGATTTAGAATTTTTATCATAATTAACAAAGATATAATTTTGTTTAATTAAAAAACTCATAATTTTATATTTTCTTTATCATCGTTTACATTTAATACTCAATGGAGGCTTAAGACATGAAATATGTTTTCAACTAGAGGTAGAAAATTAAAATTCATTTTTTGATATTATTCAACCACTCCAAATCTTCCTTGAATTTAGCTGTACAATTGGATTGAATTTAGCTGTAAAATTGGATAGTCAATGGAGGCTTAAGACATGAAATATGTTTCAACTAGAGGTAGAAAATTAAAATTCATTTTTTGATATTATTCAACCACTCCAAATCTTCCTTGAATTTAGCTGTACAATTGGATTGAATTTAGCTGTAAAATTGGAGCATTTAAATTTAAATGCATGACTTAGATTTTAAAATAAATTTTAAAATTAAATTTTAAATTAAGATGTGGAAAATTGAACATTTATTTATTATTATGATTAATTTTAAATTTTTACTGTATAATTTAATGAATATATAAATATAATGGTTAATCAATGATTTACATTTGAAAGTAAGTTTTTAATCAAAAGATTTAAAATAAAAATTCACTATCACGCGTGTATTTTGTGGACGCATTTAGAGGTAGTTCGTCCTAACGCATTGTCAAACATAAAGTACTTATCCATTTGATTTAAGTTATCTGCCCCACACACGAAAGTGAACATCCATTTTATTTTTGAATCTATGTCATTATGTCATTAGGATGGATGAAACCTTTTAAACAACAAAATACTTCTGTTCAAAAGATTTTATTTGTTTTTCTTAGATATAAATGCTATAGTTAAACAACAAAATATTTTATTTGTTTTTCTTAGATATAAATGCTATAGTTAAACAACAAAATACTTCTGTTCAAAAGATTTTATTTGTTTTTCTTAGATATAAATGTTATAGTTAAATGTTATAGTTAAGATTGATTTATACTGGTAAATAAAATATATTAAGTGAACTATTAACATTAATATTTGTAAAATTCTTTTGTAAAACATATACATTTATAAATATGTAATAGAAAAATTTAGAATAATATAAATATTTTTCATTTTTTTAAACTACTTATCACGCATATAGATATTAATGATAATAATATTTTACTCTAGTGGTACATTTTCTACATTAGGTTTTTGCGTGATTTTTTTTTGTGTGATTTGTAAAGATGTATAAAAAAAAAACATCATGACAATGACTATAGCTTGGATTAGAAACAGTTGCAACCAAACCATACAATAATATAATGCAAAAATGATCTATAAAGGCCATCTATAAAGGTCAAAATATACAATAAAATAATACAATTTTTATTCAAAAATTTCTAGTAGATCCTATTAAAAACCAATCAGAGAAACCTTGAGAGGTGTACTACCTTACAAACTAGAGAAGCCAAAATAGTACTCGAAAACACATTAGTATTAGAAACAAGAGGATAAATTAAAAGTTCTAACCATTCAAGCCCATTTAAAAATTCATGTTTAGTTAGCAATATAATCCTTAGCTTTAGCATGCTCGATACATTTACCAACTTTAGCTAAGCCCTCCAATTTCGAAGAATGCATAAAATGTTCCTCTTTAGAGAAGAATCCATTGAACATCCAATTGTCAAAAGGTCTTTAGTTGACGCGGATGTCATGGGGGAGAGAGTGAACAACTTCATGAGTGATTTGCAAGTGTGACATGATTTTCTTTACCAAAGTAAATAGATCCTTAAGTTTGGAGTCGATGAGAGATAACCATGTATGTAGAGAATTCCTTCTCTATCTCCCTTGATTCAAGTAGTTCGACCACTGTTTCCACTACAAAATTGTCTTGATTTTTTTTCTTTCCCTATTACTCCTTTCACTTTATTGCTATGAGTGATTCCAAAACATGTTAGCACTTTCCACACTACCATGCCCCTTAGCAACTTCCTCCTAACACCTATGCAATTTGTGCTATAACACCCAGAGGTCACATAAAACGTAATAAATATGCCTACAATGGAAATTTCCCATACCTTTCATGGAATATGTGGAACAAACCAAAGGGGATACAAAAATAGTTTCCCTGACACTAGATTAGCCCACACAAATCAAGTTCCATGTGGCTTGTGTTCAAAATATAAAAGGATGATTAGTGGTAGGGTCCTAATAATTATTAGAATGAAGCCTCCAAAAATTCAACATATTTAACCCATATTCTCTTATTGTCCCTTTGATTATACAATACATTAAGTTGCACACATGAGGATCAATGATGGTAATGATCATGACCTAATTCCTGGTCATGTTTGAAACACATAGTTTGACATTTGTCTTCACTCAACTTTATTTCCATAAATAACAATCAATTCATTGGAGGGGGGAATATTTTAGTGCCCCTCATTTAACTTAATGACTCCTACTCTTAATTGCAAACCTATAATGGCTTGGAAATTGACCTACCCATTTTGGGATCTCTAAAAAATGATATCTCCTTAAGAACTGACTCAAACTAATACTCATGTTTACAATATCAAAGAGTTTGATATTTTTCGAAGGGATTTTTCTATGAGAGGGATCGGATGATGATGGATGATTCATTAATTACTACCATTTAGGTTTCCCCTTACTCCTTTACAAGTGCAATCCCTTGAAATATTGCAAAATATTCTTGATTATTTGATTCCATTCTCAATCCTTATGCAAACACAATTTTTTTTTCATCCAAAATTAAATATTACCCAAACACGTCCAACCTCTTGATGCCCATAATTTATAAAAATATAGGTTTTCACTTGTTTTTATTTATAATGATACATGGTTTTTAACAACGAAATTTTGTTATTGTAGTAGAACATAGTTTTTTTTCTAGCAGAACATATTTTTTTTATACAACCATATACATCGAGGGTATATTTTTATAAACTTTCCTTAGCAAGTACTATGAAGAATCATTTTACAACATTTAACATAGTTTTTTTTTCTAGTAGAACATATTTTTTTTATACAACCATATACATCGAGGGTATATTTTTATAAACTTTCCTTAGCAATTACTATGAAGGATCATTTTACAACATTTAAGGTAGCAAATGTATCTCTATTTGGGTCAAAATCATTGTAGATCATTGCATTTAATGGGTAGAGTTTGAAATATTGTTGTATTGTCTCTATTGCACCTTCAACTTTTCCATTTGGTTGTTGAGTAGGATGGAAAGTTCTTTTGAGGGAACCTAGAAAGAAGGAAAGATTAACAAATAAAAATTGTAAATGATAAATCAATATAAATGATAGGGATTAATACAATAAGCACTTTCAAGAAGAAGAAGAAAAATCTGAATGTAAAAGTTTAGAAACAAATAATAGAAAAAAACAAATTAGACCTAAAAGAATAAAAAAAAGGTAGAAAGTAAAAATGAGAGAACTAATAATAAAATAAAAAATTAGACCTAAAAGAATAAAGAAAAAGGTAGAAAGTAAAAATGAGAGAACTAATAATAAAATAAAAAGGAATGTAGATTAGAACTAGAAAAATAACAAAAGAGTAAGGTAAAAAAAAAAATGTTACACCATATAGTTAGATGATATATCCAAGGAACAAAAAAAAATAGGTAGATTAGAGTTAGCACAATAAGCACAATAAGAAAAGAGTAAGGGGAAAGAAACCAATTTTTTAACATAGATAAAAAAAGAGTAAAGTAAAAGAAACAAATGTTATAACATAATAGATGAGATATCTAAGTAACATTAGTTTTCATATTTTAAAATAAAAATAAAAGTATGAATATTAATTAAGTGTTGAAGCAATATGGAGTGTTATTTTGAATTAGATAGAATGGAAGAATGAATGACCTTCACTAACACAATGTTGAAGGGATATAATACAATATGAATGGGCCAATGAAATAGGAAAAACGAAAGAAAGTATTTGTAATTGTGTGGCTCAATTTAACTACAAACATGAATTGATTAAGTAAAAAGACTAAAAAAGGATTTGTAACTATGTTCTTCAATTTAATTAAAAATATAGGTTTATGAGTAAAAACACAAAACAGAGGATTTGTAACTATATTATTCAATTTAACTAAAAACATAGGTTTATTGAGTAAAAACACTAAAGAGAGGATTTGTAGCTGTATTGCTCAATTTAACTACAAACATGTGTTGATCAAGTATATGGAAAACATCATAAAATAAAGGACTATCAAGGTATACACATACTTTGACATTTTTATGCAACTTGAGGTAAAGTATATAAAAATGGGTTATAATTATTAATAATATATATTAATTATTAATAGTATAAAATAGAAATTGTGTATATATTTTTTAGAACTATAGTGTCAAAGTTAAGAAATTTAAATATAAAAATATAAATGTCATTAATATTAGAAAAATAATTGTTAATAATATTCAAAGATACAACCCCCCGGGGGGGCAGCTCAATTGGCAAGTGCCGTGAAAATGAAGTTCCATGAGGTTTCGAGTTCAATTCCCCCCGACTTACCTTGTGTGCCGCGTAAGGGGCGTGCCCAACTAGTTGCTGATTCCTCCAGACACAAAAAAAAAATATTAATTCTTTTTAAGGTAGTAAAACCTATTATAACTCATTTGTGAATCAGTGAGGAAAATTATCATTGGCTGCTAATTATTCAAAGAAAATCATATCATTATTCAATGAAAACCATGCCACCTGAAATAACCCACATGTGGTCTATAAGAGGGTAGATGGGGTAGATGCCTCTTGATCCTGGGCTATTAACCTATTTCTTTATGTGAAATGAAGACAATTTTAGATCTTAGTTCATGACCAAAAATTATTTTAGCCTAGATAGTATTTACAAAAAAACCAATATCTCTTATAGTCATCATACCTTTAATAAAATCATATAATTCTTAATAACATATAACCTTAATTCTATATATAAAACTAAATACTACCTTAATTACAATTTAACTAAATAATAAAAAACTAAACACATAAACAAAATTAATATAAATAAATAATAATAAAATATTTTACAATGAAAATTAATGTATACGACCCCTCTCCCCACAAAAAAACCTCAATGGAAAATATTAACCATTATATACAGTCCTATTGAGAATTGACCCGAGATATAGAAAATCTATGCTCATCATTCATTATTTCAGCATGCTTCCAAAGAGCTTTTCCTTTCTTTTATAATCCACTATGTTTTGAAATGAAAGTACGTGCTGTCAAGTATATTTATTCAACTTTTTAGGCTTGTAGGGTGGTACGGTCCAATGAGAAAGAGTACACGTGTTGCAATAAGGAGGGATTAGGTATGGGCGAGCGCTACCTTTCTAACTTCAATGATGAAGGACAGAAATATACCTTCAAATTCAACAATAAAGACAGAATGGCACCTAGAAAGCTTGGATTCTAATGGAGACTATTTGAGAGTATTGTGATCCGTGTAAAACAATGTAACGAATGATAAACGATACATCAACGTTGTGAGTCTGCGGGTACTGCTCTTTGCCTTTGGGAATCATTATTGAAGGGGGGATATGAGGTAGAGCGCTCGAGGAAGTGGAGAGTCTCTTTCATCTATCTATACCAAAGAGTTAAAAGTGAAAGCCTCGGCCTGAATTCATTCAATAATTTATGTCTAAGTTTCATCATGAAAATCTAAGCCCAGCCCAATAGCATTCAGGTTCAAAACTGAAAATCTAAGGCAATAACATTTTTATGGATATAGTCCTGCATTTTGAAAAATTCAAACTTCAGCCAATAACATTTACATTTTTATGGATATAGTCCTTTGTGGATTTTGAAATTTCAAACCTCAAATTATGTAATTCTCAACTTTTTATTTTTAATTTTTTAGAGGACATGGTATCAACATGTCATATAATTACCTCACGAGTAACGTGATGTCAAAAAAGGAAAACTTAAAGTAAGATCCAGGTTTCTTAACTTATTAATTATTTTTGGTTTATTTTTAGTTATATATATATATATATATATATATATATATATATATATATAAAAGTAAAAAATGTGTTACTTGCTAGATTATATTGATAAAAATACAGAGAGATATAGCGTTACTGTGGCCACCAAATGTGTTGCCATTTTACTAGAAACCAGCATAGTTTGGGGCAAGTATGTTGTTTTTAAGAGAAGAAGCCAAAATACTATTTCGCCATCAGTCCTGCCCAAAGGAAACCAGGATAGATGGCAATATATCGTCTTGACATTGAACAACAAGATTGAAAACCAGACTAAAATAGACAAACTCAAATACCGTGACCTGTCGCCCTCGTCCTCCTTCCACACTGCTTTGGCCTGAATGAAAAACGACTGAGCGCACGTTGGACATTTGCGATTCGCTGGGGCCCTGGAATAAGCGTCCAGGAGAAAATCGAAACACTGTCCCATGAGGCGGGCTTGGTGCTCTTGATCTGCCATTTGTCCTCGGAGTTCAAACAGTAGATCCAGGTGTGTCGCGCCGAGGAGTGGTGCATGCATTCCGTTTGTTCCTGCCTCACACGGGGTGCCCGTTTCCACTTTTGCACTGGCCTCGTCCTTGTCCCTGGCTGTGATGTCTGTGTGGTGCATCATTACCGCACAGGTTCTCTGCGAGACCTCGTCCATGTATGCCACTTCCTCGACATAGCACGTTGGGATATCCTCACAGAGCCTTCCCCTTGTCCTATCTCTTGCATGAGGCTCCAGGGCATTCGGGGTGTCTTCTGGGCGTGGTATTTCCTCTATGTAGCAGGTTGGGAAGTCCTCTTCAAGCTTTCCCCTCAAGTTGTTTCCAGCTTGAGTATCAGGCTCAATTGGAGGATTTTCTTCTCACTTGATGTCTGTGGGCTGCCAATTATCCACAGTTGGTGGGTATGATCTCTTTGCTCTATCACAGACTCAATTACTGGAGCATGGGGTGCGAGACAGACAACCCTTGCTCTATGCCGAAGAATAGTGTTTGCCAGCAATAACACTCATTCCATATGTTGCCTCTGTTGTCTGTGTGCAGCGTGGGTGTGCCAAGCCGACCCGCGTCGAGGCTTGCCTCGCTCCCTAAGCATAGTGGAGGAGGCTTGAGAATAAGACTCACCCTGAGTTAACAGGACGTAGTGAAAGACACACCAGAGCTTACAAACGGCGGGGAGTTTCAGAGTAGGAATGATCCGACTGCATCCAGAGCTCTTTTCTTTCATCTTTGTGTGGGACGACTGCACCTGGCCTCTCTTTAACTCAGCCATACTTAATGCCTACATTGTCGGCTCTTTTGCACAAAGGAAAGGTCTATCATCCGGAGGTCGGCTATAATGGCCTGCTCCCATCATTAATGCGAATAGATGGGGAGTGACCTACAACATTTAAACCTTGCCTTAATGCTATGCCTGGTGGCAGTATGGCACGACGTGTCACCCCATTCAGGGCTACTTTTAGTTTTATATTAGAAATAGTGTAAATCCAATTTATTGAGGGATCAAATTTTCTAAATGGTATTTCTCCAAATATAAATATTTGTTAAAATTAAAAATTAAATAAATTTAAATTCGATATATATATAGAAAGAAATACACATTTCCCTCATTCTATATATCAAATAGTGTCAAATGAAATCGAGCATTGGTTAATAGAATGAATGAAAACGAGCATTGGTTAATAGAATGAATGAAATCACTTTGATCTTATTTGAAGTGAAGTGAGAGTTCACTTAATGAAATCATTATTCATGAAGAGAGAATGACAAACAATATATATTACATAAACAATTGTTTATTTTCATGGATATATTATATATCAAATAGTGTCAAATGAAATCGAGCATTGGTTAATAGAATGAATGAAATCACTTTGATCTGATTTGAAGTGAAGTGAGAGTTCACTTAATGAAATCATTACTCATGAAGAGAGAATCAAAAACACTATATATTACATAAACAATTGTTTATTTTCATGGATATATTTATATCAAATAGTGTCAAATGAAATCGAGCATTGGTTAATAGAATGAATGAAATCACTTTGATCTGATTTGAAGTGAAGTGAGAGTTCACTTAATGAAATCATTACTCATGAAGAGAGAATGAAAAACAATATATATTACATAAACAATTGTTTATTTTCATGGATATATTATATGGTAATGAGTTGAGATACATTGACATGTATAAAAGTACTTGTTGTTGTGATAAGTGGTATCTTTTGGGAAAATAAATGAATTATTATTATTACAATATAAATGTAATTATATGTTATGATTATTATTAGTGGAGGAGTATAGTATTTGATTTATTGTTGGTTATTAAGTTAGAAATTTTAGATTACAAATATTTTCTTGTTATCCAATCTTATACATAGACAAAATCAAATAATTAATTTTTTTTAATATTTAAATTAATTTTATAAAACATGGTATTGACTAACAATTTAGAAGTCTTATTTCCTACACATAATGTAACTAGACAACCTAATTTTCAAGTTTGGCTAACAAATTTGAATTCAATTTTCATTAGTTATTAGATAATCTAAGTTTTAAGTTTGTTATATTATGTTAGATAACCTAACATAAGTTTTGAGTTTGGATAACAACGTCCAATTCAATTCTTTCATTCATTCTATGTTTCAAGTTTATTACATTATGTTAGATAATGACTTGGTTTCCCAATTTCTATCACTATAACAATTTCCCTGTACATAAAACTTTGAAAACTTAGACTAAAGCAACTCCATAAAAATCTGCAAAATAATATGGGTCCCTGGTACTCAAACAAGAAGAGAAAAAGGGAGTTGAGATGAGAAAGAGAAAAATGAACTACATAAATTCAAGAAACATAAATTCATATTGTAGCTACCATTTGTCCAATTTTGGGGGGTATTTAAGAAGCATAGCATGATTAATTTTGTATGACACCATTAATGGAGACTAAATTTATTGAGGAATTGCTAACAAGAATATTTTCCCTATGTAAGTCATTTTTAATTTTATTCAATTTATTGTGTGAAAGTGCCTATAGATAGACACAAAGTTTCCTATATTACACTTTATTTTGTAAATGTTACTTTCCCCTGATAATCTATAAAATGTTACTTAACTCTAGGTTTGTCAAATCTTTTGACGTGCAAATCTTTCCACCTCTTTTTCTAATTTAAAAAATAGTTTGAACTAAAGAGACTTATCCCATCCTTATACATGATTGATTCATACTTATGGATTTACACTGGTTCTCTATATATTTATTATTGATGCAATAAAATCTATATATTTATCTACTTATTCTTGCTTTTTCCAATATTTTAATAGAAATAATTGCTTTCTTGTATTAAAAATATCACATAAAATATAAATTGTGGTTGGTTCCTATATATGGTATTTATGAATTATGGAAATTATTAAAAAAAAAATAATAATTATGCATGGGACTTGAAGTGAAGATATTTGCAACCTATCAAGGCTTAGTACTACTCAAGGAGAAAGGAGTATTAGTGTAATAGCTGTGGGTGCCCACATTATTTTTTATTTAGCATTAAATGTCAATCGATATCAGGTGTCTCATCTTACACCTACAATGATCCAGATTATTTTCGGCACGAAATAAGAGATGAGATATAATAAAGAAATGTACAGAGTTATCTTAGATATTCAATAATATAACATAATATATATCAGAGATGCAACTAAAAACATAGAGATATAGTAATACACAATTTCTATTAATGAGGAAAAATGTACAAAGACTGTAAAAGTACAGATTGAAAGACTCGCTAGAATGGTGGAAGCTTATCTCTGAGAAGAGATGTGATGGCTACTCACATTCACAAGAATATGGATTACAATGAAGCTATAAAGGCATTTTTAACATAAATAAATCCAAAACCGTAGTCCTAGAAGATGAAAAGACCAAAGTTTTGTGGACCCCGTTTTGGGTAGTTTGGTGTATCAACTTCCCGGGGGTGTAACTTTGGCATACGATATCTATTTTGGGTGAACGATAGCTCGTTGGAAATGTATCACTGAGGAGATTCATTTTGGAGGCTCAATGAAATCCTTTGGCTATCCTTAAGATGCTTGATCGTGAAAAAACTGCATTTAGGCCCTCAAAATGGCTCTGGAAGTTTAGGAACCGAAAAACTCCTAACAATAGTAAGTTGCCAGAAAACTATTTTGTGCTAGTTGGAATAGGTGGGTGGCCACTGATATCCATCTGGATTAATCCTCCCTCATTAGGATGCGATGGTCTCCATTGCGTTGAGTTCCCATGGGAGCGAGGAAAACGATTGTTGAATGTGAATCTTGGTGAGTTGCTTGCCTTGCTAGAGATGTTGCGCTGTTACGTTGCTTGGTTTGTGGAAGGTTGTCACGAACATGTTGTTGGCGGGCTTGAATCTGTTCAACCAGTTGAGCTACATGAGATGATTGTGTGTAGAAGGAATATT
Source organism: Picea mariana (assembly GCA_032191745.1). NCBI lineage: Eukaryota > Viridiplantae > Streptophyta > Pinopsida > Pinales > Pinaceae > Picea > Picea mariana. The sequence continues at coordinate 712,781 of JASDQU010101358.1, read as the reverse complement.
TTCACTTCATTGCAATCTTGTCGACCCACTTTTATTGTAAAAAGGGTGTTTGGACGAAGGCTGTAGTGGTTGTAGTGTCCTTCTATTCACCTTTTGAACAAATTGTAAAGAAGATGAATTTTGTAGTATGAGATATTACCTTGTCACACTATTTAGGTGGGACAATAGTTGGAACTCCCTCTGGTATTCTGTAGAGATGACCCTTCAGAGTAAGAATGACACTACAGGGTCGAGACTCATAAAAAACATGGTGCTTCCACATATATGGTTGGCTCAAGAGAACATCAAAGACATCCAGCGGGGTAACATCACATAATACCTCATCCTAGAAAGGCTAGATGTTGTATGACAATAAATATTGTTGGATGACATAAAGATCTCGTCCCTAGCAAAGCCACCAAATGTTGTATAGATGTGGGTGTCCTGTTGTTGAAAATCCCAATTGTTTGACGAACTCTATTGAGATGAGGATCTTTTTCCTTCCTCTATCAACAATAAATTGTAGTGGGGTCCCCTTCACCCACATATGTGAATGAAAAATGCGACCCCCCTCTTAAGGATATGTTGGTTCTTCTGGTTGAATTGTTGCAGTTACGACAATAGTAGTGGGGTCTACGTCGATGATCTGTTTTCTATCAGTATTTTATGAATCAGATTATCAATCAGGGTTCAGCTTCTTGTCTTTGATCTCATCCACCAATGATTGTTTTGAGTGACATTCATCGGTGTTGTCCCAAGGGATTTTGTGGAAATTGCACCATTTTCTAGTGTCCTTCTTCGTCTTTTCTTTACCCTTCTTTCCATGTGGCTTGGACTGGTTTTCTGAAGGTTCATTGTTAGGATTGTCTTTACCATACTTTGGTTGTTGTGGATTTGCAGACCCGAACTCCCTCTTGTTCTAGTGCTTAAATTTATGCTCGATTTTAATATCATATCGATAAGAAATACCCAGTGATGATATATCTAGAAAATCCATTTAAGCTTGGATGTATGTGTGTAGAGCCCCATGATATTTCAGAACCAAATGTTGCTCAGAGTCTTTGATACCCAGCTTTGTGCGCAAGGTACTGAAGGTATTGGTGAACGTTGACATTTCTTGGCCCCTGTCTTGATGCAACATGGTCCATCTCATGTATTGGTATTCATCGTTTCCAGCAGGGTAATATTGTTCCTTGACCACATCCACAAAAAAAACCCAAGTGGGATCAACCCTATATATTCTAGACTCCACTGTGGAACTTTTCTCCCAATAAGTTTTCCACCAATGTTTGGCATGGGAGAGAGCCTTAAGGAGTGTGAAGGTGATCTATTCCCTTCCATAAAAAGGGTGAACAAAGAAATAACCTTATAGGAGATTTAATCATTTGTCTAGGGAATCTGCATATATATAACCTTCAAATACGGGAATATCAAAATTAACCTGCACCTTGAAAGACAAAGTGCTTCCAAAGTGGTCACTTGATGAATATGCATCTGCTACTATCGACATACATTGAAGGATGTGGGAAAAAATCTCCATCATTTCTTCCCTCTATCGCTTGAGAGTTTGCTCAAGTAATAGATTGATAGAATCTTTTGCTTCATTGTTTTTCTTTTTTTCCACCATGGAGAGTTTTTTGGGCGCGCGAGAATGATTTTATTCAAGAGAGACAAGCTCAAGACCAAATTTTCTATACTCGAATCTCATCGGGGACATGCACTGGAAATGATCAAGAGAAGCTTTCTCTGATACCACTCATCCAGATTATTTTCAGCATGAAATGAGAGGGGAGATATAATAAATAAATGTATAGAGGTATCTCAGATATCCAATAATATAACATAATATATATCAGAGATGAAACCAAAAACATAGAGATGCAGTAACACGCAATTTTTGTTAATGACCGAAAATGTACAAAGACTGTAAAATTACAGAGAGAAATACTTGCTATAATGGTGGCATCTTATCTCTGAGAAGATATGTGACAGCTAGTCACATTCACAAGAAGATGGATTACAATGAGTTTGTAAAGGTTTTTTTAATATAAATAAAATCCAAAACCCTAACCTTGGAAGATGAAAAGCCAACAATTTTGTGGACCCCATTTTGGGTAGTTTGGTGTATCAACTTCCCGGGGCATAGCTTTGGGACACACGATAGCTCATTGGAAAGGTATCATCGAGGAGATTCATTTTGGGGGATTAATGAGAGCCTTTGGCTATCATTGAAGTGCTTGATCTAGAAAAAAACTTCATTTAGGCCCTCAAAATGGCCCTGGAAGTTTAGGAACTGAAAACTTGCTAAAAATAGTAAGTTGCGAGAAGACTCTTTTGTGCGAGTTTGAATAGGTAGGTGGCCACCAATATCCACTTGGATCATCCAAGAATATAGAAAGTAATAAATCTCATTTAACTCATTCCACTAATACCATTCATTGTTGGTGTTTCCAATTATTCTCAATACCATTCATTGTTGGTGTTTCTAATTATTCTGAACACTATGAAGAATTTACACTTTGTCATTCTATTATTTTGGATTTGCTCAATAGGTTCATCGCCATAAACCACATTCTTGCCACTTGACACTACAATGCTAAGGACGTGAGTTCGATATTCAAAATGTGAGGCAAATTTAATCTGTTGATATTCAAATCTTAGTCGACAATCAATAATGTTTGGGGTGAATTGATTAGGATAACATTCAAGATTTAGTTGGCAAGTTGTAGTGTAATATTTTTGGGAAGTTTGATCCTGAACTTTCGTTCCTTTGCGGAAACAATTGACTTCAACCGTTAAATAGATTCAATGGTAAGCTTGAGATTTAAAAACTACAACGAAGATAGAGTTCTAGACTTGTAAGCAGTGGACACAGCCACCCAACACTTGGCACCCAAAGAATTGGAAAAAGAAATGATGACCTTCATTTAGATTGAGAAGGGTAAGTGTCCAAATGTCAAGTTAAAAATAGGTCCTTTGTTTTATGTGCTTTCTCAAATTATTGGCCAACTTCACCTTCCCCAAGAGGTAACAAATTTCCTACCTCCTTTGCAGATTCTTCTCATTATGGTGCTTCATAAGTCAAGGGTGATGCCATGGACGCTCAACGCTCTCCCCGCTCCCCAATTGGAATTGGTGGATGTTATACGTTAAGCTCATGTGGTTGAGCAATCAAACATGACATGTGTTATTATGTCGAAAGGCGTACACCTATTGACAATGGGCAGATTTAATAGGGGTTTAGTTCTTAATAAGTTTTCTATGGATAAGATTAAATATGGCTCGAATATTCTTAGTAGTCACACAAAATAAATGTTTTCTATGGATAGGATTAAATATGGCTGGAATATTCTTAGTAGTCACACAAAATAAATGGCTGTGATTTCAATCATTAACTTCCTAGCCATTATAAAGACATCCGTTTATGTGTTTACTTTTTTACATTTACCTAATCATATTTAAAAATTACTTTGATAGCTAATTGATTGCCACTTAGGTGATTAACAGAAATTAAAATATTAACACCAGATAAATGAAGCTCAACCATTTCTTTATTAATCAACAATAAAATGTAATATATTCTTTTAAGGATTCATTTCATCTTATCAACTTATCGGCGTTAACCAACAACGATTTAACTGTTGTGCTAGTATGTAGAACAATAGAAAACTTAGGTTGGCGTAGTAGTGGAAGCCATTTCTCTAAGTTATTTCTTAATCGTTGTGTTTTGTCAAACCGAGCATGCTTATTAGTTTAGAATTTGGATACACAAGCTTTTTTTTTTTTTCAAAAACTATAATTTTTTAATAAATTGCAAACTAGTATTTATTTTCTTTAAATTAATAACAAAGACTTTTAAAATTATATACATATATATATATAATTTCTTATATTTACTAAGATATATCTATCTATTTATCTAAATCTCCCTCTTAAAATTCTATACAAAACTCTAGTCTAAAAATGATATTCATTTAACTCTGCCCTAAAGTAGTTATTCTATTCATTAACCATACTTAAAAGAGATTGTGATTCAGGATGTTCTCCACCTTCTATACCAGTGATCCATGTTACCAATGTAGCGTGAGCAATCTAGTATTAAGACTATATATGAATCACCCGGGAGAGTTTACGCTATTGGAAAGCAACATAGCACGAAGTCCTTTGGGAGGCTTTTTCACTAAGACACTTGGCGTTCAAACCCTCGCCCACTATATGGCCGGCCGAGCGGCCCCGATAAAAAACAGGAAGAGCTGCAAACAAATAAGTAAAGCAGCAGAAAAACTAACTCGACATAGTCTAGGAGGATCTCCCCATGGGGTTATCGTTTGTAACATGGAACCGAGACGCACTCTGCCTTTGGAAATAATTGCAGAAACCAAGCAGTATTCAACCCTGAACGGGCTGGTTTGTGTTACCATGCAAGTCATCCCTACAATATTGTAGTTTTGGCATGCTTGATATCCATGATTATTATGCTAGTCTAACCGGTAGATTCGTTGTATATTAATTTGAAAATCCTTTTCGATGCTTTGCGTTTTGAGGAATCAGGTATTATATTTAGATTGAAAATTTCCTCTGATTAATTCATGATTCTGCTAGAGGTAACTTTATACTGAACGCTGCTTGAACTAGGTCACATAGTTAAGAACTAAATTTGATTTCGAAGAATTTGGCGGACTTTTTGGTGCGTTTGAATACATTTCAGGAGTCTTCACTACCATCTCACCCTTTTCACTACGTAGATACTCTTTTAACCATGCCCGACTGAAATAATAAAAGTTATGCCGATCCTGTACGCGATATTTCATTGTGACGTGAGGTACCTACGACGGAGGATTAGAGACATCATACGAAGGGCATCTTCTCCGAAGTTCGAACAAACAAATATTCTAAGAGTTTCAAGTAAATGAAGAATTCCTGGTCTCAAGCCATCAAATGAATGCATGCCATGAATAATAATTCTAACTCATCCGTCCACATACGTTGGAATTTCTGATCTTCAATAAATTCGCCATCATATGGAGCTTATCTTGTCCGTGATCAAACAATGACGAATGATATCAGTGATCAAGTAACTAGTCCATTTCATACATTTTTAGTTGAACTTTTCAGAAAATATTGGGCAATAACGGGTCTAACAGGTCTTCGCTTAATATTCCTGTAATCAGATTTGCGCTTAAAAGGCCTGTAATCACATTGAAGAAGGTGGAAGGCAGATGAAAATCTTGGGAACGACATTGAAAGAATTAATTAATCTCAGCGTTAAATATTAAAACTAGTGATTACTGCCGTGTTCGATTGTATGTAGCAAAATGATGTTGTTCCATCTTTTCTCACATCTAAGTTGAAGGAGATGTGTAATTTCTTTTTTATCATTAATGAAAAAAATTAGGTGATGTTTTTTTTACGTGATCTGCTTTTTAGGAAAAGTTTGTATATGTATGGATTTGATCAGTGTTGGCCCATAATAACTTTGGGGTCAAGATGAATCTATGTTGATGATAGTGTGATTTCTCTTTAAGATGGTATAAATATATATTTAATTTTTGTAATGAATTTAATTAAATTACACATTTTCTAAGGAAGATGTGTAATTACTAAACAAGAAGAATTATTAAAAAAAAAATGTAAGGAGAAATAAAATATTTCAATATCCATTTTAATCATATATATATATATATATATATATATATATATATATAATTGGGTTTAGCTTGTGTTGTTGGGAGGTTTGCAAATTAATGGATATTATCCTTTCTAGACCTTGATAGATGGACTAGTTTTATAATTTAGAGAAATGAGATGGTGTTCTATAAGGATATATTATTCATTAATCATCTAAGACAAACATATGTTTAATGATTTTGGTGTTAATAACATACATTGAATTAAATTCTTGATCTATCAAGTGCTAAGAGGGATCAAATCCCTTGATGTGAAAACATTTTTTAGAGTGCAAAAACATAAGGAAAGGTTTGCAAATCTAGAGAGTTGATATGTGTTGACACTTCATAGATCACATGTTAAAATGAATGTATTATCATTGCAATCATTATATATGTTCACCTTCAGTGTCACTTTATTGACATTATATTGTCATATGTTTTCTTATTATGCTTCTTGTAATTCAATTTTCACTCCATTCTATTATTTTAATTATATTTTGGGCTCTTCCTTATCATTTGATCCATATATGTAATGTATTTAGCCTACAAATTTAGGGTGTGTGCACAAAGTTGGTGGACATAAAAGTGGCATGGGGTTCAGTGCTAGGAACTCACACGCAATCCTGATGTTAGAGGTTTGGAAAATCATGAACCTCAATTCAGCGTGGCACATAGGCATGTTGGTAGGAACACGTGCATGTTCTTAAGAACGTGTGCATGTTCTGAATAACACATGCACATTCCTAGGAACACACATGCGTTCCTATTGTTCCGATTTTTTAAGGGACCGTCGACGTGTTTTGTGCCCATTTGCACATTGTTCCTTGCGATTTTCTTTTTTTGAGAAAGTAAAGAGGAGTAGAAGAGGAGAAAATCCCATGATCTTTCCACCGTGTCTAACTCTACCCAAGCATGCTTGATTTTTTGTCATTTCCTTTGTTATCTTTGTCTCGTCTCTTGGCTTTGCAAAAATACAAAACAATTAGTCATGGGTTATGGATGTAAATTCCAATTGCATTGAAAACATATTAGCAAGGTTCACTACAAATGTGTGGTTCAATGACAATTTTGAAGAGAAAACAATAAACATCGACGAAACTAATTAATACACATAATTAATAATTGAATGTAAATCTCTCACACATTCACTAATCTTGTATTTAGGTATTTTTCATGCTCATTGTAAAGATAATACATGGTTTCTCTTTGTTTTACACAAAATTATGTCAATGATTTTGTTTGGATAAAATGAGATTGTTGTTTGTAATACCTTTGTCATAGGTGCACTTATTAACTTGCCTTATTAAAATACAACAAATATTATTATAATGGAACCCAGAGAGAATGAAAACCATCCACAAGAAAAAAAAGGAGAGAAAAACCCCAACCCACCACAACCACCAAACATAAACATATATATTGATGAGGGGTTGGCTACTTTGAGATCATTTGTCAATGATTTAAGGGGAACCAGACAACCTAGCGGAGAGTTCTTGGCCACTTCATTAGATGTCATTGTGAGATCCATTGCAAGTGCCCAAGAGAAATTAACTTTTGTTACTAAATACATGGCCAAAATGTTTGAGTTTTACAGAACTATACTGGATAGAAACCAAGTTAGAGACTTGGGTATGACAAAAAAATATCTCATGTCCCTTTTTATTGATCCTCAATTTTCACAACAACAACCTGTCACCAAGAAGAACATTTGTATTTGTTAGTGCATCCCACCCACAATGTCTTAAAAACTATATGGATAGATGGTTTATGGTATTTGATGCACCTCCATGTAATAACAGGAAGGTGCCTTTATATTTTTTGAGAAAATTATGGGAAGAATTTATTTTGGGTCACCATGTGAACTACTTTGACATTGATGACTTTCAAGGGTGGGTCGAGGGTCTACATAGGATGGAGAGAATTCTACGTGTGATCCCATGTTAGGTCCTCATCCCCCACAAGGTGAAGGCATAACCCCCCTATTATAGAGGGCTTATAGTAGGTAAAGGTAGCTCTATCATCCTTGAGTTAGAGAATCGTAAAATATGGTAGCTTTGCTGCACTGTCTCGAAAAGAGTTTCCTGTCAATGAAATTGGTAGAGGGGTCAAACATTCAATCTTTCGAGAAAAGTGTAGTGAGGAGAGGGAACATGCACATATATGTCATCCATGTGACCCTCACAGATGCTCGAGTTGTGGGCAGACTTTCTATCGGACTATGGAGGCTAGTGGAAAACATAGCTTCATGGAGGAGGTTAGTATCTTAACCATCTCTATGTTCTTCATCATTATATATTTATATAGTATTATGTGTATTTATTTTGATATTTTATTATATGATGGCTTTCACTTGCCATGCCTTTATAGTATACCCTCTACACCGATAGATGCATTAGTTTTTGTTTCCATCACCGATGCAGCGGTAGAGGAAGCCTTCTCATTCGCGGTTCCACATCCACAAGTATGTGTCACATTTGATAAATTCACTATAGTGATTTATTTATTTTTGATATCCTCAAATTTATAATTTCCTTGTGTTTATACACGTTGCAGGACGAGGTGATAATGAGCAATTTTGACATTTGAAGGACAAGTCACCTTCTTCATAGGTATCATGTGTTGAGTTAAATCTCATTTAAATCTCAAATTTGTTGTATTTATGCTGTTGGATTTTAATATTTGGTACTAATAACAATATTATTGATATGTATGCAGGTTGTTGATATTTTCACTAGCTGTAGTACTAGCTCATTCCCTAGGGAGTCAACCATAGATTTGGTGGGCCAAGGAGGCCACCTAGGGGAACGCCCACTTAGGATGCACAAGTCAATCACCTAGGTGCAACACTTCTTCATCTTTTAATGATGAATTAAAAATATGTAAAATAAATGGTTCCCTAGGTATATAAGGTGAACTGGGACTAAAATAAAGTGTTCTTACCTTTTCTTCTGAAGCTATGTGTCTTGGTTGTTTTCTTTTCTAAATTTGCATTTTACATTCACGACAATTTCGTTTTTAGGGTTTTTTGAAGAATAACCAGTGCGCCTTCATTCATGGCTGCCTCCTGGTGACTATGTTTGCCATGCTTCTACATCTGAGATAAATATTATCTCATTAACTAGCCACTCTCTCAGGGAGAAAATCATTCCTTCGAGTTTTTTGAGGCAGAAGGGAGGGCACACCAACTGGGGTTTGCACCCTTGCTCGTTTCTTATTTGTGGGAATGAAGTGAGTGTGCCCTCTTCCATGGATGCACTAGGATTCTCCCACTAATACCCAGAGGTCACTCTGAGATCGCCAAAACTTCTTGKCCACTCTCGGGTCACCCTGGTCTGGATCCCCATTTGCTTGGTCATCCAAACTAATGGTGTGCCCCTGTTCAGATTTGCACCCGTGAGGAGAGCTTTTGGTCAAAATCCGAGCTATGGCTTGCATGGTGACATTCTACTATAGATTKCCTTCTTGGGTAGATCAATTGGTATCAGAGCCTCAATATCCATGGAAAAGCTTCTGATCTTGAAGATTGAGTCAATTTTTTTCGGGGGGTTTTCATGAAATAATCTAGATTTTTCCCATTCCAGGGTTTCCATTTTATGCAAGAAGCTCCACATATCTCATAAGCCCCAAGGGTGCCCACATCTCCATTTCCATAGAGAGGACATCCACATATCTAAAACAATACAAATCTCTCCCTATAGACCAGTTCAAGCTCTGTTGCCTTAGGGTTTTGAGTCCTCTGTTCTCAAAACAGATTCCTCTATTCAACATTGAAACCTAGGGGTGCCTTTTCTCTTCATCTGGCCTCAAGATGCCTCCACACAAAGATCCTTTGGCAGTCGAATCAGATTCCAACACATCAAATCCCATCCAAGATCTTGCCTCTGTCCTCAATGAGATGCTCATAATGCAACAACAAAACAATCTAGATCCATTCTAGTTGGACACTCGAATCCAAGTACCCAAGTTTGTTGGGAAAACGAATGGTGAAATGGTGGATTCTTGGATCTGTAGCCTATCCACCTATTTCAATACATGTCCAGGCCTTACCGAGGAAAGAGAACTCTAGATTGTTGCCTTGCAATTAGAAGGACTAGCACAAACTTAGTGGGATACGGAGCAAGCGAAGACCACATTTGTGATAGAGATTGGGGATGCTCCAGAATCCTCTACTTCACAACCCATCAAAACCTGGGCTCGACTTTTTGAAGCTTTGAGAAATCACTTCTACCCACCTGGGTATGTGCAATCCTTATGGATCAAATGGCACCAACTTCGACAACTCCCTTCACAAGGAGTGCAATGCTACATAGACTTCTTCTGCAAGATGCACCTCTTACTTCATGTTCCATATTTGGAAGAGGTACTCATATTAAAATTTGTGGTTGGTTTATTAATTCAATTCCGTTGAGAAGTGGAGCTATTTGAATATCCATCTTTAGATAAAATGTTTTAGAGATATTTGTCTATAGAAAGGAAAGTTTCTCTTAGAGGTCATATTCCTCAGTCCCTCCCTCACACCAACCCCCCCCACCTCTCAACAATCCAACTCCCATCCCTCAGCCTGCTTTCCACCTCCTCGGACTCAAAACCCCACACCCAATACAACTACAAGGACACCCTGGTGCTCATTCCACAAAACTACTTCACACAATTCATCAGATTGTCGAATCCTGCAAAATCTAAAAACCAACAAAAATATACTCACTGAGCTCATTGTGCCTTCCTAAGTAGAATATACCGAAAAATTTCCTTTG